>JAWPHD010020308.1:0-32322 GCA_037043455.1 Cyrtodaria siliqua | reverse complement strand
GTAAGAACTGAATATATATGCGTAAGAACTGAATATATACGCGTAAGAACTGAACATTTATGCGTAAGAACTGAATATATATGCATAAGAACTGAATATATATGCGTAAGAACGGAATATATATGTGTAAGAACGGAATATGTATGTGTAAGAACGGAATATATATGTGTAAGAACGGAATATATATGTGTAAGAACGAAATATATATGTGTAAGAACGGAATATATATGTGTAAGAATGGAATATATATGTGTAAGAACGGAATATAAATGTGTAAGAACGGAATATGTATGTGTAAGAACTGAATATATATGCTTAAGAACTGAATAAATATGCGTAAGAACTGAATATATATGCGTAAGAACTGAATATATATGCGTAAGAACTGAATATATATGCGTAAGAACTGAATATATATGCGTAAGAACTGAATATATATGTATAATAACGGAATATATATGTGTAAGAACGGAATATATATGTGTAAGAACGGAATATATATGTGTAAGAAGTGAATATATATGTGTAAGAACGGAATATATACGTGTAAGAACGGAATATATATGTGTAAGAACTGAATATATATTTGTAAGAACTGAATATATGTGTAAGAAACTGAATATATATGTGTAAGAACGGAATATATATTTGTAAGAATGGAATATATATGCGTAAGAACTGAATATATATGCGTAAAAACTGAATATATATGCGTAAGAAATGAATATATATGCGTAAAACTGAATATATATGCGTAAGAACTGAATATATATTTGTAAGAACTGAATATATATGTGTAAAAACTGCATATATATGCTTACGATCTGAACATATATGGGTAAGAAATGAATATATATGCGTAAGAACGGAATATATACGTGTAAGAACGGAATATATACGTGTAAGAAGGGAATATATATGTGTAAGTACAGAATATATATGTGTAAGAACGGAATATATATGTGTAAGAACTGAATATATATGTGTAAGAACTGAATATATATGTGTAAGAACTGAAAATATATGTGTAAGAACTGAATATATATGCGTAAGAACTGAATATATATGCGTAAGAACTGAATAAATATATGCGTAAGAACTGAATATATATGCTTAAGAACTGAATATATATGCGTAAGAACTGAATATATATCCGTAAAAACTGAATATATATGCGTAAGAACTGAATATATATGCGTAAGAACTGAATATATATGCGTACAATTGAATATATATGTGTAAGAACTGAATATATATGCGTAAGAACTGAATATATATGCGTAAGAACTGAAGATATATGCGTAAGAACTGAATATATATGCGTAAGAACGGAATATATATGCTTAAGAATGGAATATATATGTGTAAGAAGTGAATATATATGTGTAAGAACGTAATATATATGTGTAATAACTGAGTATATATGTGTAAGAACGGAATATATATGTGTAAGAACTGAATATATATGCGTAAGAAAGGAATATATATGTGTAAGAACGGAATATATATGCGTAAGAACTGAATATATATGTGTAAGAACTGAATATATATGTGTAAGAACTGAATATATATGCGTAAGAACTGAATATATATGTGTAAAACTGAATATAGATGCGTACAACTGAATATATATACGAAAGAACGAAATATATATGCGTACGACGTAATATATGTGTAAGAACGGAATATATATGTGCGATAACGGAATATATATGTGTAAGAACGGAATATATACGTGTAAGAACGGAATATATATGTGTAAGAATAGAATATATATGTGTAAGAACGGAATATATATGTGTAAGAAAGGAATATATATGTAAAAGAACGGAATATATATGTGTTAGAACGGAATATATATGTGTAAGAACTGAATATATATGTGTAAGAACAGAATATATATGTGTAAGAACGGAATATATATGTGTAAATACGGAATATATATGTGTAAGAACGGAATATATACGTGTAAGAACGGAATATATATGTGTAAGTTCGGAATATATATGCGTTAGAACGGAATATATATGTGTAAGAAAGGAATATATACGTGTAAGAACGGAATATATATGTGTAAGAACAGAATATATATGTGTAAGAACGGAATATATATGTGTAAGAACGGAATAAATACGTGTAAGAACGGAATATATACGTGTAAGAACGGAATATATATGTGTTAAAAAGGAATATATATGCGTAAGAACTGAATATATATGCGTAAGAACGGAATATATATGTTTATGAACTGAATATATATGCGTAAGAACTGAATATATATGCGTAAGAACTGAATATATACGTGTAAGAACGGAATATATACGTGTAAGAACGGAATATATATGTGTTAAAAAGGAATATATATGCGTAAGAACTGAATATATATGCGTAAGAACGGAATATATATGTGTATATGAACTGAATATATATGTGTAAGAACTGAATATATATGCGTAAGAAAGGAATATATATGTGTAAGAACGGAATATATATGCGTAAGAACTGAATATATATGTGTAAGAACTGAATATATATGTGTAAGAACTGAATATATATGCGTAAGAACTGAATATATATGTGTAAAACTGAATATAGATGCGTACAACTGAATATATATACGAAAGAACGAAATATATATGCGTACGACGTAATATATGTGTAAGAACGGAATATATATGTGTAAGAAGGGAATATATATGTGTAAGAACGGAATATAAATGTGTAAGAACGGAATATGTATGTGTAAGAACTGAATATATATGCTTAAGAACTGAATAAATATGCGTAAGAACTGAATATATATGCGTAAGAACTGAATATATATGCGTAAGAACTGAATATATATGCGTAAGAACTGAATATATATGCGTAAGAACTGAATATATATGTATAATAACGGAATATATATGTGTAAGAACGGAATATATATGTGTAAGAACGGAATATATATGTGTAAGAAGTGAATATATATGTGTAAAAACGGAATATATACGTGTAAGAACGGAATATATATGTGTAAGAACTGAATATATATTTGTAAGAACTGAATATATGTGTAAGAAACTGCATATATATGTGTAAGAACGGAATATATATTTGTAAGAATGGAATATATATGCGTAAGAACTGAATATATATGCTTAAAAACTGAATATATATGCGTAAGAAATGAATATATATGCGTAAAACTGAATATATATATGCGTAAGAACTGAATATATATTTGCAAGAACTGAATATATATGTGTAAAAACTGCAAATATATGCTTACGATCTGAACATATATGAGTAAGAAATGAATATATATGCGTAGGAACGGAATATATACGTGTAAGAACGGAATATATATGTGTAAGAAGGGAATATATATGTGTAAGTACAGAATATATATGTGTAAGAACGGAATATATATGTGTAAGAACTGAATATATATGAGTAAGAACTGAATATATATGTGTAAGAACTGAATATATATGTGTAAGAACTGAATATATATGCGTAAGAACTGAATATATATGCGTAAGAACTGAATAAATATATGCGTAAGAACTGAATATATATGCTTAAGAACTGAATATATATGCGTAAGAACTGAATATATATCCGTAAAAACTGAATATATATGCGTAAGAACTGAATATATATGCGTAAGAACTGAATATATATGTGTACAACTGAATATATATGTGTAAGAACTGAATATATATGCGTAAGAACTGAATATATATGCGTAAGAACTGAAGATATATGCGTAAGAACTGAATATATATGCGTAAGAACGGAATATATATGCGTAAGAAAGGAATATATATGTGTATGTAGTGAATATATATGTGTAAGAACGTAATATATATGTGTAACAACTGAGTATATATGTGTAAGAACGGAATATATATGTGTAAGAACTGAATATATATGCGTAAGAAAGGAATATATATGTGTAAGAACGGAATATAGTTGCGTAAGAACTGAATATATATGTGTAAGAACTGAATATATATGTGTAAGAACTGAATATATATGCGTAAGAACTGAATATATATGTGTAAAACTGAATATAGATGCGTACAACTGAATATATATACGAAAGAACGAAATATATATGCGTACGACGCAATATATGTGTAAGAACGGAATATATATGTGCGAGAACGGAATATATATGTGTAAGAACGGAATATATACGTGTAAGAACGGAATATATATGTGTAAGAATAGAATATATATGTGTAAGAACGGAATATATATGTGTAAGAAAGGAATATATATGTAAAAGAACGGAATATATATGTGTAAGAACGGAATATATATGTGTAAGAACTGAATATATGTGTAAGAACAGAATATATATGTGTAAGAACGGAATATATATGTGTAAATACGGAATATATATGTGTAAGAACGGAATATATACGTGTAAGAACTGAATATATATGTGTAAGTTCGGAATATATATGCGTTAGAACGGAATATATATGTGTAAGAAAGGAATATATACGTGTAAGAACGGAATATATATGTGTAAGAACAGAATATATATGTGTAAGAATGGAATATATATGTGTAAGAACGGAATATATACGTGTAAGAACGGAATATATACGTGTAAGAACGGAATATATATGTGTTAAAACGGAATATATATGCGTAAGAACTGAATATATATGCGTAAGAACGGAATATATATGTGTATGAACTGAATATATATGCGTAAGAACTGAATATATATGCGTAAGAACTGAATATATATGCGTAAGAACTGAATATATACGCGTAAGAACTGAACATTTATGCGTAAGAACTGAATATATATGCATAAGAACTGAATATATATGCGTAAGAACGGAATATATATGTGTAAGAACGGAATATGTATGTGTAAGAACGGAATATATATGTGTAAGAATGGAATATATATGTGTAAGAACGAAATATATATGTGTAAGAACGGAATATATATGTGTAAGAATGGAATATATATGTGTAAGAACGGAATATAAATGTGTAAGAACGGAATATGTATGTGTAAGAACTGAATATATATGCTTAAGAACTGAATAAATATGCGTAAGAACTGAATATATATGCGAAAGAACTGAATATATATGCGTAAGAACTGAATATATATGCGTAAGAACTGAATATATATGAGTAAGAACTGATTATATATGTATAATAACGGAATATATATGTGTAAGAACGGAATATATATGTGTAAGAACGGAATATATATGTGTAAGAAGTGAATATATATGCGTAAGAAATGAATATATATGCGTAAAACTGAATATATATGCGTAAGAACTGAATATATATTTGTAAGAACTGAATATATATGTGTGAAAACTGCATATATATGCTTACGATCTGAACATATATGGGTAAGAAATGAATATATATGCGTAAGAACTGAATATATATGCGTAAGAACTGAATATATATGCATAATAACTGAATATATATCTGTAAGAACTGAATATATATGTCTAAGAACTGAATATATATGCGTAAGAACTAAATATATATGCGTAAGAACGGAATATATATGTGTAAGAACGGAATATATATGTATTAGAACGGAATATGTACGTATAAGAACGGAATATATATTTGTAAGAACGGAATATATATGTGTAAGAATTGAATATATATGTGTAAGAACTGAATATATATGTGTAAGAACGGAATATATATGTGTAAGAACGGCATAAATATGTGTAAGTACGGAATATATGTGTAAGAACTAAATATATATGTGTAAGAACTGAATATATATGCGTAAGAACTGAATATATATGCGTAAGAACTGAATATATATGCGTAAGAACTGAAATAAATATGCGTAATAACTGAATATATATGCATAAGAACTGAATATATATGCGTAAGAACTGAATATATATCTGTAAGAACTGAATATATTTGTGAACGAACGGAATATATATGTGTAAGAAGTGAATATATATGTGTAAAAACTGAATATATATGTGTAAGAACGGAATATATATGTGTAAGAACGGAATAAATATGTGTAAGAACGGAATATATATGTGTAAGAACTGAATATATATGTGAAAGAACTGAATATATATGCGTAAGAACTGAATATATATGCGTAAAACTAAATATATATGCGAAAGAACGGAATATATATGTGTAAGAACTGAATATATATTTGTAAGAACTGAATATATATGTGTAAGAACGGAATATATATGCGTAAGAACTGAATATATATGCGTAAGAACGGATATATATGTGTAAGAACGGAATATATATGTGTAAGATCTGGATATGTACGTGTAAGAACGGAATATATAAGTGTAAGAACGAAATAAATATGTTAATATATGTTTTAGAACGGAATATATATGTGTAAGAACTGAATATATAAGTGTAAGAAGTGAATATATATGTGTAAGTACTGAATATATATGTGTAAGAACGGAATATATATGTGTAAGAACGGAATATATATGTGTAAGAACGGAATATGTACGTGTAAGAACGGAATATATATTTGTAAGAACGGAATATATATGTGTAAGAATTGAATATATATGTGTAAGAACTGAATATATATTTGTAAGAACGGAATATATATGTGTAAGAACGGAATAAATATGTGTAAGAACGGAATATATATGTGTAAGAACTGAATATATATGTGTAAGGACTGAATATATATGTGTAAGAACTGAATATATACGCGTAAGAACTGAATATATATGCGTAAGAACTGAATATATATACGTAAAAACGGAATATATATGCGTAAGAACGGAATATATATGCGTAAAAACTGAATATATATGCGTAAGAACTGAGTATATATGTGTCAGAACGGAATATATATGTGTAAGAACTGAATATATATGCGTAAGAACGGAATATATGTGTAATAATATATATGCGTAAGAACGGAATATATATGCGTAAGAACGGAATATGTATGTGTAAGAACGGAATATATATGTGTAAGAACGGAATATATATGTGTAAGAACGAAATATATATGTGTAAGAACGGAATATATATGTGTAAGAATGGAATATATATGTGTAAGAACGGAATATAAATGTGTAAGAACGGAATATGTATGTGTAAGAACTGAATATATATGCTTAAGAACTGAATAAATATGCGTAAGAACTGAATATATATGCGTAAGAACTGAATATATATGCGTAAGAACTGAATATATATGCGTAAGAACTGAATATATATGCGTAAGGACTGAATATATATGTATAATAACGGAATATATATGTGTAAGAACGGAATATATATGTGTAAGAACGGAATATATATGTGTAAGAAGTGAATATATATGTGTAAAAACGGAATATATACGTGTAAGAACGGAATATATATGTGTAAGAACTGAATATATATTTGTAAGAACTGAATATATGTGTAAGAAACTGCATATATATGTGTAAGAACGGAATATATATTTGTAAGAATGGAATATATATGCGTAAGAACTGAATATATATGCTTAAAAACTGAATATATATGCGTAAGAAATGAATATATATGCGTAAAACTGAATATATATGCGTAAGAACTGAATATATATTTGCAAGAACTGAATATATATGTGTAAAAACTGCCAATATATGCTTACGATCTGAACATATATGAGTAAGAAATGAATATATATGCGTAAGAACGGAATATATACGTGTAAGAACGGAATATATATGTGTAAGAAGGGAATATATATGTGTAAGTAAAGAATATATATGTGTAAGAACGGAATATATATGTGTAAGAACTGAATATATATGAGTAAGAACTGAATATATATGTGTAAGAACTGAATATATATGTGTAAGAACTGAATATATATGCGTAAGAACTGAATATATATGCGTAAGAACTGAATAAATATATGCGTAAGAACTGAATATATATGCTTAAGAACTGAATATATATGCGTAAGAACTGAATATATATCCGTAAAAACTGAATATATATGCGTAAGAACTGAATATATATGCGTAAGAACTGAATATATATGTGTAAGAACTGAATATATATGCGTAAGAACTGAATATATATGCGTAAGAACTGAAGATATATGCGTAAGAACTGAATATATATGCGTAAGAACGGAATATATATGCGTAAGAAAGGAATATATATGTGTAAGTAGTGAATATATATGTGTAAGAACGTAATATATATGTGTAACAACTGAGTATATATGTGTAAGAACGGAATATATATGTGTAAGAACGGAATATATATGTGTATATATGTGTAAGAACTGAATATATATGCGTAAGAACGGAATATATGTGTAATAATATATATATGTAAGAACGGAATATATATGCGTAAGAACTGAATATATATGTGTAAGAACTGAATATATATGTTTAAGAACTGAATATATATGCGTAAGAACTGAATATATATGCGTAAAACTAAATATATATGCGAAAGAACGGAATATATATGCGTAAGAACGGAATATATGTGTTTAAGAACGGAATATATACGTGTAAGATCGGAATATGTACGTGTAAGAACGGGATATATATGTGTAAGAACTAAACATATATGTGTAAGAAATGAATATATGCGTAAGAACGGAATATATATGCGTAAGAACTGAATATATATGCGTAAGAACTGAATATATATCTGTAAGAACTGAATATATGTGTAAGAACGGAATATATATGTGTAAGAATTGAATATATATGTGTAAGAACTGAATATATATGTGTAAGAACGGAATATATATGTGTAAGAACGGAATAAATATGCGTAAGTACGGAATATATATGTGTAAGAACTGAATATATATGTGTAAGAACTGAATATATATGTGTAAGAACTGAATATATATGTGTAAGAACTGAATATATATGAGTAAGAATTGAATATATATGCGTAAGAACTGAATATATATGCGTAAGAACTGAATATATATGCGTAAGAACATATATATATGCATAAGAACTGAATATATATGCGTAAGAGCGGAATATATATGCGTAAGAACTGAATATATATGCGTAAGTACGGAATATATATGTGTAAGAACGGAATATATATGCATTAGAACGGAATATATATGTGTAAGAACGGGATATATATGTGTAAGAATGGAATATATGTGTAAGAATACATATGCATAAGAACGAAATATATACGTGTACGAACGGAATATATATGCGTTAGAACGGAGTATATATGTGTAAGAACGGAATATATGTGTAAGAACGGAATATATATGTGTAAGAACGGAATATATATGTGTAGGAACGGAATATATATGTGTAAGAACGGAATATATATGTGTAAGAATGGCATATATACGTGTAAGAACGGAAGATATATGTGTAAGAACGGAATATATATTTGTAAGAACTGAATATAAATGTGTAAGAAACTGAATATATATGTGTAAGAACGGAATATATATTTGTAAGAACGGAATATATATGCGTAAGAACTGAATATATATGCGTAAGAACTGAATATATATGCGTAAGAAATGATTATAAATGCGTAAATCTGAATATATATGCGTAAGAACGGAATATATATGCTTAAGAACTGAATATATATGCGTAAGAACGGAATATATATGTGTAAGAACGGAATATATATGTGTAAGAACGGAATATATACGTGTTAGAACGGAATATATACGTGTAAGAACGGAATATATATGTGTAAGAACGGAATATATATGTTTATATATGTGTAAGAACGGAATATATATGTGTAAGAACTGAATATATATGTGTAAGAAGTGAATATATGTGTAAGAACTGAATATATATGTGTAAGAACGGAATATATATGTGTAAAAACTGAATATATATGCGTAAGAACGGAATATATATGCGTAAAAACTGAATATATATGCGTAAGAATGGAATATATAGGTGTAAGAACGGAATATATATGTGTAAGGACTGAATATATATGTGTAAGAACTGAATATATATTTGTAAGAACTGAATATATATGTGTAAGAACTGAATATATATGCGTAAGACCTGAATATGTATGCGTAAGAACTGAATATATATGTGTAAGAACGGAATATATATGTGTAAGAACGGAATATGTACGTGTAAGAACGGAATATATATGTGTAAGAACGGAATATATATGTGTATATATGTGTAAGAACGGAATATATATGTGTAAGAACTGAACATATATGTTTAAGAAGTGAGTATATATGTGTAAGAAGTGAATATATATGTGTAAGAATGGAATATTTATGTGTAAGAACGGAATATATATGTGTAAGGACGGAACATATATGTGTAAGAACTATATATATGTGTAAGAACTGAATATATATGTGTAAGAACTGAATATATATGTGTAAGAACGGAATATATATGTGTAAGAACGGAATATATATGTGTAAGAACTGAATATATATTGTAAGAACTGAATATATATGTGTAAGAACTGAATATATATGCGTAAGAACTGAATATATATGCGTAAAAACGGAATATATACATGTAAGAACGGAATATATATGTGTAAGAACGGAATATGTACGTGTAAGAACGGAATATATATTTGTAAGAACTGAATATATATGTGTAAAAACGGAATATATATGTGTAAGAACGGAAAATATATGTGTAAGAACGGAATATGTACGTGTAAGAACGGAATATATATTTGTAAGAAAGGAATATATATGTGTAAGAATTGAATATATATGTGTAAGAACTAAATATATGTGTAAGAACGGAATATATATGTGTATATATGTGTAAGAACGGAATATATATCTGTAAGAACTGAATATATATGTCTAAGAACTGAATATATATGCGTAAGAACTAAATATATATGCGTAAGAACGGAATATATATGTGTAAGAACGGAATATATATGTATTAGAACGGAATATGTACGTATAAGAACGGAATATATATTTGTAAGAACGGAATATATATGTGTAAGAATTGAATATATATGTGTAAGAACTGAATATATATGTGTAAGAACGGAATATATATGTGTAAGAACGGCATAAATATGTGTAAGTACGGAATATATGTGTAAGAACTAAATATATATGTGTAAGAACTGAATATATATGCGTAAGAACTGAATATATATGCGTAAGAACTGAATATATATGCGTAAGAACTGAAATAAATATGCGTAATAACTGAATATATATGCATAAGAACTGAATATATATGCGTAAGAACTGAATATATATCTGTAAGAACTGAATATATTTGTGAACGAACGGAATATATATGTGTAAGAAGTGAATATATATGTGTAAAAACTGAATATATATGTGTAAGAACGGAATATATATGTGTAAGAACGGAATAAATATGTGTAAGAACGGAATATATATGTGTAAGAATTGAATATATATGTGAAAGAACTGAATATATATGCGTAAGAACTGAATATATATGCGTAAAACTAAATATATATGCGAAAGAACGGAATATATATGTGTAAGAACTGAATATATATTTGTAAGAACTGAATATATATGTGTAAGAACTCAATATATATGCGTAAGAACTGAATATATATGCGTAAGAACGGATATATATGTGTAAGAACGGAATATATATGTGTAAGATCTGGATATGTACGTGTAAGAACGGAATATATAAGTGTAAGAACGAAATAAATATGTTAATATATGTTTTAGAACGGAATATATATGTGTAAGAACTGAATATATAAGTGTAAGAAGTGAATATATATGTGTAAGTACTGAATATATATGTGTAAGAACGGAATATATATGTGTAAGAACGGAATATATATGTGTAAGAACGGAATATGTACGTGTAAGAACGGAATATATATTTGTAAGAACGGAATATATATGTGTAAGAATTGAATATATATGTGTAAGAACTGAATATATATTTGTAAGAACGGAATATATATGTGTAAGAACGGAATAAATATGTGTAAGAACGGAATAAATATGTGTAAGAACTGAATATATATGTGTAAGGACTGAATATATATGTGTAAGAACTGAATATATACGCGTAAGAACTGAATATATATGCGTAAGAACTGAATATATATACGTAAGAACGGAATATATATGCGTTAGAACGGAATATATATGCGTAAAAACTGAATATATATGCGTAAGAACTGAGTATATATGTGTAAGAACGGAATATATATGTGTAAGAACTGAATATATATGCGTAAGAACGGAATATATGTGTAATAATATATATGCGTAAGAACGGAATATATATGCGTAAGAACGGAATATGTATGTGTAAGAACGGAATATATATGTGTAAGAACGGAATATATATGTGTAAGAACGAAATATATATGTGTAAGAACGGAATATATATGTGTAAGAATGGAATATATATGTGTAAGAACGGAATATAAATGTGTAAGAACGGAATATGTATGTGTAAGAACTGAATATATATGCTTAAGAACTGAATAAATATGCGTAAGAACTGAATATATATGCGTAAGAACTGAATATATATGCGTAAGAACTGAATATATATGCGTAAGAACTGAATATATATGTATAATAACGGAATATATATGTGTAAGAACGGAATATATATGTGTAAGAACGGAATATATATGTGTAAGAAGTGAATATATATGTGTAAAAACGGAATATATACGTGTAAGAACGGAATATATATGTGTAAGAACTGAATATATATTTGTAAGAACTGAATATATGTGTAAGAAACTGCATATATATGTGTAAGAACGGAATATATATTTGTAAGAATGGAATATATATGCGTAAGAACTGAATATATATGCTTAAAAACTGAATATATATGCGTAAGAAATGAATATATATGCGTA
The DNA here is from genome assembly GCA_037043455.1 of Cyrtodaria siliqua. Classification (NCBI taxonomy): domain Eukaryota; kingdom Metazoa; phylum Mollusca; class Bivalvia; order Adapedonta; family Hiatellidae; genus Cyrtodaria; species Cyrtodaria siliqua. The sequence goes on along the minus strand of JAWPHD010020308.1, from coordinate 19,473 downwards.
AAACTGAATATATATGCGTAAGAACTGAATATATATTTGCAAGAACTGAATATATATGTGTAAAAACTGCCAATATATGCTTACGATCTGAACATATATGAGTAAGAAATGAATATATATGCGTAAGAACGGAATATATACGTGTAAGAACGGAATATATATGTGTAAGAAGGGAATATATATGTGTAAGTAAAGAATATATATGTGTAAGAACGGAATATATATGTGTAAGAACTGAATATATATGAGTAAGAACTGAATATATATGTGTAAGAACTGAATATATATGTGTAAGAACTGAATATATATGCGTAAGAACTGAATATATATGCGTAAGAACTGAATAAATATATGCGTAAGAACTGAATATATATGCTTAAGAACTGAATATATATGCGTAAGAACTGAATATATATCCGTAAAAACTGAATATATATGCGTAAGAACTGAATATATATGCGTAAGAACTGAATATATATGTGTACAACTGAATATATATGTGTAAGAACTGAATATATATGCGTAAGAACTGAATATATATGCGTAAGAACTGAAGATATATGCGTAAGAACTGAATATATATGCGTAAGAACGGAATATATATGCGTAAGAAAGGAATATATATGTGTAAGTAGTGAATATATATGTGTAAGAACGTAATATATATGTGTAACAACTGAGTATATATGTGTAAGAACGGAATATATATGTGTAAGAACGGAATATATATGTGTATATATGTGTAAGAACTGAATATATATGCGTAAGAACGGAATATATGTGTAATAATATATATATGTAAGAACGGAATATATATGCGTAAGAACTGAATGTATATGTGTTAGAACTGAATATATATGGTTAAGAACTGAATATATATGCGTAAGAACTGAATATATATGCGTAAAACTAAATATATATGCGAAAGAACGGAATATATATGCGTAAGAACGGAATATATGTGTTTAAGAACGGAATATATACGTGTAAGATCGGAATATGTACGTGTAAGAACGGGATATATATGTGTAAGAACTAAACATATATGTGTAAGAAATGAATATATGCGTAAGAACTGAATATATATGCGTAAGAACTGAATATATATGCGTAAGAACTGAATATATATCTGTAAGAACTGAATATATGTGTAAGAACGGATATATATGTGTAAGAATTGAATATATATGTGTAAGAACTGAATATATATGTGTAAGAACGGAATATATATGTGTAAGAACGGAATAAATATGCGTAAGTACGGAATATATATGTGTAAGAACTGAATATATATGTGTAAGAACTGAATATATATGTGTAAGAACTGAATATATATGTGTAAGAACTGAATATATATGAGTAAGAATTGAATATATATGCGTAAGAACTGAATATATATGCGTAAGAACTGAATATATATGCGTAAGAACATATATATATGCATAAGAACTGAATATATATGCGTAAGAGCGGAATATATATGCGTAAGAACTGAATATATATGCGTAAGTACGGAATATATATGTGTAAGAACGGAATATATATGCATTAGAACGGAATATATATGTGTAAGAACGGGATATATATGTGTAAGAATGGAATATATGTGTAAGAATACATATGCATAAGAACGAAATATATACGTGTACGAACGGAATATATATGCGTTAGAACGGAGTATATATGTGTAAGAACGGAATATATGTGTAAGAACGGAATATATATGTGTAAGAACGGAATATATGTGTAGGACGGAATATATATGTGTAAGAACGGAATATATATGTGTAAGAATGGCATATATACGTGTAAGAACGGAAGATATATGTGTAAGAACGGAATATATATTTGTAAGAACTGAATATAAATGTGTAAGAAACTGAATATATATGTGTAGAACGGAATATATATTTGTAAGAACGGAATATATATGCGTAAGAACTGAATATATATGCGTAAGAACTGAATATATATGCGTAAGAAATGATTATAAATGCGTAAATCTGAATATATATGCGTAAGAACGGAATATATATGCTTAAGAACTGAATATATATGCGTAAAGAACGGAATATATATGTGTAAGAACGGAATATATATGTGTAAGAACGGAATATATACGTGTTAAGAACGGAATATATACGTGTAAGAACGAATATATGTGTAAGAACGGAATATATATGTTTATATATGTGTAAGAACGGAATATATATGTGTAAGAACTGAATATATATGTGTAAGAAGTGAATATATGTGTAAGAACTGAATATATATGTGTAAGAACGGAATATATATGTGTAAAAAACTGAATATATATGCGTAAGAACGGATATATATGCGTAAAAACTGAATATATATGCGTAAGAACGGAATATATAGGTGTAAGAACGGAATATATATGTGTAAGGACTGAATATATATGTGTAAGAACTGAATATATATTTGTAAGAACTGAATATATATGTGTAAGAACTGAATATATATGCGTAAGACCTGAATATATATGCGTAAGAACTGAATATATATGTGTAAGAACGGAATATATATGTGTAAGAACGGAATATGTACGTGTAAGAACGGAATATATATGTGTAAGAACGGAATATATATGTGTATATATGTGTAAGAACGGAATATATATGTGTAAGAACTGAACATATATGTTTAAGAAGTGAGTATATATGTGTAAGAAGTGAATATATATGTGTAAGAATGGAATATATATGTGTAAGAACGGAATATATATGTGTAAGGACGGAACATATATGTGTAAGAACTATATATATGTGTAAGAACTGAATATATATGTGTAAGAACGGAATATATATGTGTAAGAACGGAATATATATGTGTAAGAACGGAATATATATGTGTAAGAACTGAATATATATTGTAAGAACTGAATATATATGTGTAAGAACTGAATATATATGCGTAAGAACTGAATATATATGCGTAAAAACGGAATATATACATGTAAGAACGGAATATATATGTGTAAGAACGGAATATGTACGTGTAAGAACGGAATATATATTTGTAAGAACTGAATATATATGTGTAAAAACGGAATATATATGTGTAAGAACGGAAAATATATGTGTAAGAACGGAATATGTACGTGTAAGAACGGAATATATATTTGTAAGAACGGAATATATATGTGTAAGAATTGAATATATATGTGTAAGAACTAAATATATGTGTAAGAACGGAATATATATGTGTATATATGTGTAAGAACGGAATATATATGTGTAAGAACTGTATATATATGTCTAAGAAGTGAATATATATGTGTAAGAACTGAATATATATGTGTAAGAACGGAATATATATGTGTAAGAACGGAATATATATTTGTAAGAATTGAATATATATGTGTAAGAACAGAATATATATGGTGTAAGAACGGTATATATATGTGTAAAAACGGAATATATATGTGTAAGAACTGAATATATATGTGTAAGAACTGAATATATATGCGTAAGAACTGAATATATATGCGTCAGGACTGAATATATATGCGTAAGAACTGAATATATATGCGTAAGAACGGAATATATATGAATATATATGCGTAAGAACGGAATATATATGTGTAAGAACGGAATATATATGTGTAAGAACTGAATATATATGTGTAAGAACGGAATATATGTGTAAGAATATATATGCCTAAGAACGGAATATATATGTGTAATAACGGAATATATATGCGTAAGAACTGATTATATATGTGTAAGAACTGAATATATATGTGTAAGAACTGAATATATATGCGTAAGAACTGAATAAATATGCGTAAAATTGAATATATATGCGAAAGAACGGAATATATATGCGTAAGAACTAAATATATATGCGTAAGAACGGAATATATATGTGTAAGAACGGAATATATATGTGTAAGAAGTGAATATATATATGTAAGAACTGAATATATATGTGTAAGAATGGAATATATATGTGTAAGAACGGAATATATATGTGTAAGAACGGAATATATATGTGTAAGAACTGTATATATATATGTTTAAGAACTGAATATATATTTGTAAGAACTGAATATATATGTGTAAGAACTGAATATATATGCGTAAGAACTGAATATATATGCGTAAAAACTGAATATATATGTGTAAGAACGGAATATATATGTGTAAGAAGGGAATTTGTACGTGTAAGAACGGAATATATATTTGTAAGAACGGAATATATATGTGTAAGAATTGAATATATATGTGTAAGAACTGAATATATATGTGTAAGAACTGAATATATGTGTGTTAGAACGGAATATATATGTGTATATATGTGTAAGAACGGAATATATATTTGTAAGAACTGAATATATATGTGTAAGAAGTGAATATATATGTGTAAGAACTGAATATATATGTGTAAGAACAGAATATATATGTGTAAGAACGGAATATATATGTGTAAGAACTGAATATATATGTGTAAGAAGTGAATATATATGTGTAAGAACTGAATATATATGTGTAAGAACGGAATATATATGTGTAAGAACGGAATATATATGTGTAAGAATTGAATATATATGTGTATGAACTAAATATATATATATGTGTAAGAACTGAATATATATGCGTAAGAACGGAATATATATGAATATATATGCGTAAGAACGGAATATATATGTGTAAGAACGGAATATATATGTGTAAGAACTGAATATATATGTGTAAGAACGGAATATATGTGTAAGAATATATATGCCTAAGAACGGAATATATATGTGTAATAACGGAATATATATGCGTAAGAACTGATTATATATGTGTAAGAACTGAATATATATGTGTAAGAACTGAATATATATGCGTAAGAACTGAATAAATATACGTAAGAACTGAATATATATGCGTCAGGACTGAATATATATGCGTAAGAACTGAATATATATGCGTAAGAACGGAATATATATGAATATATATGCGTAAGAACGGAATATATATGTGTAAGAACGGAATATATATGTGTAAGAACTGAATATATATGTGTAAGAACGGAATATATGTGTAAGAATATATATGCCTAAGAACGGAATATATATGTGTAATAACGGAATATATATGCGTAAGAACTGATTATATATGTGTAAGAACTGAATATATATGTGTAAGAACTGAATATATATGCGTAAGAACTGAATAAATATGCGTAAAATTGAATATATATGCGAAAGAACGGAATATATATGCGTAAGAACTAAATATATATGCGTAAGAACGGAATATATATGTGTAAGAACGGAATATATATGTGTAAGAAGTGAATATATATGTGTAAGAACTGAATATATATGTGTAAGAATGGAATATATATGTGTAAGAACGGAATATATATGTGTAAGAACGGAATATATATGTGTAAGAACTGTATATATATATGTTTAAGAACTGAATATATATTTGTAAGAACTGAATATATATGTGTAAGAACTGAATATATATGCGTAAGAACTGAATATATATGCGTAAAAACTGAATATATATGTGTAAGAACGGAATATATATGTGTAAGAAGGGAATTTGTACGTGTAAGAACGGAATATATATTTGTAAGAACGGAATATATATGTGTAAGAATTGAATATATATGTGTAAGAACTGAATATATATGTGTAAGAACGGAATATATGTGTGTTAGAACGGAATATATATGTGTATATATGTGTAAGAACGGAATATATATTTGTAAGAACTGAATATATATGTGTAAGAAGTGAATATATATGTGTAAGAACTGAATATATATGTGTAAGAACAGAATATATATGTGTAAGAACGGAATATATATGTGTAAGAACTGAATATATATGTGTAAGAAGTGAATATATATGTGTAAGAACTGAATATATATGTGTAAGAACGGAATATATATGTGTAAGAACGGAATATATATGTGTAAGAATTGAATATATATGTGTATGAACTAAATATATATATATGTGTAAGAACTGAATATATATGCGTAAGAACGGAATATATATGAATATATATGCGTAAGAACGGAATCTATATGTGTAAGAACGGAATATATATGTGTAAGAACTGAATATATATGTGTAAGAACGGAATATATGTGTAAGAATATATATGCCTAAGAACGGAATATATATGTGTAAGAACGGAATATATATGCATAAGAACTGATTATATATGTGTAAGAACTGAATATATATGTGTAAGAACTGAATATATATGCGTAAGAACGGAATAAATATGCGTAAAACTGAATATATATGCGAAAGAACGGAATATATATGCGTAAGAACTAAATATATATGCGTAAGAACGGAATATATATGTGTAATAACGGAATATATATGTGTAAGAAGTGAATATATATGTGTAAGAACTGAATATATATGTGTAAGAATGGAATATATATGTGTAAGAACGGAATATATATGTGTAAGAACTGTATATATATATGTGTAAGAACTGAATATATATTTGTAAGAACTGAATATATATGTGTAAGAACTGAATATATATGCGTAAGAACTGAATATATATGCGTAAAAACGGAATATATATGTGTAAGAACGGAATATATATGTGTAAGAACGGAATATGTACGTGTAAGAACGGAATATATATTTGTAAGAACGGAATATATATGTGTAAGAATTGAATATATATGTGAGAGAACTGAATATATATGTGTAAGAACGGAATATATATGTGTAAGAACGGAATATATATGTGTATATATGTGTAAGAACGGAATATATATGTGTAAGAACTGAATATATATGTGTAAGAAGTGAATATATATGTGTAAGAACTGAATATATATGTGTAAGAACTGAATATATATGTGTAAGAACGGAATATATATGTGTAAGAACTGAATATATATGTGTAAGAAGTGAATATATATGTGTTAGAACTGAATATGTAAGAACGGAATATATATGTGTAAGAACGGAATATATATGTGTAAGAACTGAATATATATGTGTAAGAACTGAATATATATATGTGTAAGAACTGAATATATATGTGTAAGAATTGAATATATATGTGTAAGAACAGAATATATATGTGTAAGAACGGTATATATATGTGTAAAAACGGAATATATATGTGTAAGAACTGAATATATATGTGTAAGAACTGAATATATATGCGTAAGAACTGAATATATATGCGTAAGGACTGAATATATATGCGTAAGAACTGAATATATATGCGTAAGAACGGAATATATATGCGTAAGAACTGAATATATATGCGTGAGAACGGAATATATATGTGTAAGAACGGAATATATATGTGTAAGAAGTGAATATATATGTGTAAGAACGGAATATATGTGTAAGAATATATATGCGTAAGAACGGAATATATATGTGTAAGAACGGAATATATATGCGTAAGAACTGATTATATATGTGTAAGAACTGAATATATATGTGTAAGAACTGAATATATATGCGTAAGAACTGAATTAATATTCGTAAAACTGAATATATATGAGAAAGAACGGAATATATATGTGTAAGAAGTGAATATATATGTGTAAGAACGGAATATATGTGTAAGAATATATATGCGTAAGAACGGAATATATATGTGTAAGAACGGAATATATATGCGTAAGAACTAAATATATATGCGTAAGAACGGAATATATATGTGTCAGAACGGAATATATATGTGTAAGAACGGAATATAACTGAATATATATGCGTAAGTACGGAATATATGCGTAAGAACTAAATATATATGCGTAAGAACGGAATATATATGTGTAAGAACTGAATATATATGTGTAAGAACTGAATATATATGCGTAAGAACGGAATATATATGTGTAAGAACTGAATATATATATGTGTAAGAACTGAATATATATGCGTAAGAACTGAATATATATGCGTAAGGACTGAATATATATGCGTAAGAACTGAATATATATGCGTAAGAACGGAATATATATGTGTAAGAACTGAATATATATGCGTAAGAACTGAATATATATGTGTAAAAACGGAATATATATGTGTAAGAACGGAATATATATGTGTAAGAATGGAATATGTACGTGTAAGAACGGAATATATATTTGTAAGAACGGAATATATATGTGTAAGAACGGAATATATGTGTAAGAATATATATGCCTAAGAAAGGAATATATATGTGTAAGAACGGAATATATATGCGTAAGAACTGATTATATATGTGTAAGAACTGAATATATATGTGTAAGAACTGAATATATATGCGTAAGAACTGAATAAATATGCGTAAACCTGAATACATATGCGAAAGAACGGAATATATATGCGTAAGAACTGAATATATATGCGTAAGAACGGAATATATATGTGTAAGAACGGAATATATATGTGTAAGAACTGTATATATATATGTGTAAGAACTGAATATATATTTGTAAGAACTGAATATATATGTGTAAGAACTGAATATATATGCGTAAGAACTGAATATATATGCGTAAAAACGGAATATATATGTGTAAGAACGGAATATATATGTGTAAGAATGGAATATATATGCGTAAGAACTGAATATATATGTGTAAGAACTGAATATATATGCGTAAGAACTGAATATATATGCGTAAGAACTGAATATATATGAGTAAGAACGGAATATATATGTGTAAGAACGGAATATATATGTGTAAGAACGGAATATATATGTGTAAGAACGGAATATATATGTGTAAGAACGGAATACATATGTGTAAGAACGGAATATATACGTGTAAGAACGAAATATATATGTGTAAGAACGGAATATATATTTGTGAGAACTGAATATATATGTGTAAGAACAGAATATATATGTGTAAGAACTGAATATATATGTGTAAGTGCTGAATATATATGCGTAAGAACTGAATATATATGCCTAAGAACTGAATATATATGCGTAAGAACGGAATATATATGTGTAAGAACGGAATATATATGTGTAAAAACGGAATATATATGTGTAAGAACTGAATATATATGTGTAAGTACTGACTATATATATGTGTAAGAACTGAATATATATGCAAAATAACTGAAAATATATGCGTAAGAACTGAATATATATGCGTAAGAACTGAATATATATGCGTAAGAACTGAATATATATGCGTAAAACTGAATATATATGTGTAAGAACTGAAAATATATGCGTAAAAACTGAATATATATGCGTAAGAACTGAATATATATGAGTAAGAACGGAATATATATCCGTAAGAACGGAATATATATGTGTAAGAACGGAATATATATGTGTAAGAACGGAATATATATGTGTAAGAACGGAATATATATGTGTAAGAAGTGAATATATATGTGTAAGAACTGAATATATGTGTGTAAAAACTGAATATATATGTGTAAGAGCTGAATATATATGCGTAAGAACTGATAATATATGCGTAAGAACTGAATATATATGCGTAAGAACTGAATATATATGTGTAAGAACGGAATATATATGTGTAAAAACGGAATATATATGTGTATGAACGGAATATATACTTGTAAGAACGGAATATATACGTGTAAGAACAGAATATATATGTGTAAGAACGGAATATATATGCGTTAGAACGGAATATATATGACTAAGAACTGAATATATATGTGTAAGAACTGAATATATATGCGTAAGAACTGAATATATATGCGTAAGAACTGAATATATATGCGTAAGAACTGAATATATATGCGTAAAACTGAATATATATGCGAAAGAACGGAATATATATGCGTAAGAACGGAATACATGAGTAAGAACGGAAAATATATGTGTAAGAACGGAATATATAGGTGTAAGAACGGAATATATATGTTTAAGATCAGAATATATACGTGTAAGAACGGAATATATATGTGTAAAAACGGAATATATATGTGTAAGAACGGAATATATACGTGTAAGAACGGAATATATATGCGAAAGAACGGAATATATATGCGTAAGAACGGAATATATGTGTAAAAACGGAATATATATGGGTAATAAAGGAATATATACGTGTAAGAACGGAATATATATGTGTAAGAACTGAATATATATGTTCTTACACATGTATATATATATTCAGTTCATACAAATATATATGTGTAAGAACTGAATATATATGCGTAAGAACGGAATATATATGCGTAAGAACTGATTATATATGTGTAAGAACTGAATATATATGTGTAAGAACTGAATATATATGCGTAAGAACTGGATATATATGCGTAAAACTGAATATATATGCGAAAGAACGGAATATATATGCGTAAGAACTGAACATATGTGTAAGAATGGAATATATATGTGTAAGAACTGAATATATACGTGTAATAAAGGAATATATATGTGTAAGAACGTAATATATATGTGTAAGAACGGAATATATATGTGTAAAAACGGAATATATATGTGTAAGAACTGAATATATATGTGTAAGTACTGACTATATATATGTGTAAGAACTGAATATATATGCAAAAGAACTGAATATATATGCGTAAGAACTGAATATATATGCGTAAGAACTGAATATATATGCGTAAGAACTGAATATATATGCGTAAAACTGAATATATATGTGTAAGAACTGAATATATATGCGTAAGATTGGAATATATATGCGTAAGAACTGAATATATATGAGTAAGAACGGAATATATATCCGTAAGAACGGAATATATATGTGTAAGAACGGAATATATATGTGTAAGAACGGAATATATATGTGTAAGAACGGAATATATATGTGTAAAAACTGAATATATATGTGTAAAAACTGAATATATATGTGTGGAAGAGCTGAATATATATGCGTAAGAACTGATAATATATGCGTAAGAACTGAATATATATGCGTAAGAACTGAATATATATGTGTAAGAACGGAATATATATGTGTAAAAACGGAATATATATGTGTATGAACGGAATATATACTTGTAAGAACGGAATATATACGTGTAAAAACAGAATATATATGTGTAAGAACGGAATATATATGCGTTAGAACGGAATATATATGCCTAAGAACTGAATATATATGTGTAAGAACTGAATATATATGCGTAAGAACTGAATATATATGCGTAAGAAACTGAATATATATGCGTAAGAACTGAATATATATGCGTAAAACTGAATATATATGCGAAAGAACGGAATATATATGCGTAAGAACGGAATACATGTGTAAGAACGGAAAATATATGTGTAAGAACGGAATATATAGGTGTAAGAACGGAATATATACGTGTAAGAACGGAATATATATGTTTAAGATCAGAATATATACGTGTAAGAACAGAATAAATATGTGTAAAAACGGAATATATATGTGTAAGAAAGGAATATATACGTGTAAGAACGGAATATATATGCGAAAGAACGGAATATATATGCGTAAGAACGGAATATATGTGTAAAAACGGAATATATATGTGTAATAAAGGAATATATACGTGTAAGAACGGAATATATATGTGTAAGAACGGAATATATATGTGTAAGAACGGAATATATATGTGTTAAAACGGAATATATATGTGTAAGAACTGAATATATATGTGTAAGAACTGAATATATATGCGTAAGAACTGAATATATATGCGTAAAAACTGAATATATATGCGTAAGAACTGAATATATATGCGTAAGAACTGAATATATATGCTTAAAACTGAATATATATGCGTAAGAACGGAATATATATGCTTAAGTACTGAATATATATGCGTAAGAACGAAATATATATGTGTAAGAACGAAATATGTGTAAGAACGGAATATATACGTGTAAGAACGGAATATATACGTGTAAGAACGGAATATATACGTGTTAGAACGGAATATATATGTGTAAGAACTGAATATATATGCGTAAGAACTGAATATATATGCGTAAGAACTGATTATATATGCTTAAGAACTGAAAATATATGCGTAAGAACTGAATTTATATGTGTAAGAACGAAATATATATGTGTAAGAACGGCATATATATGTGCAAGAACGGAATATGTATTTGTAAGAGCTGAATATATATGTGTAAGAACTGAATATATATGTGTAAGAACAGAATATGTATGCGTAAGAACTGAATATATATGTGTAAAAACGGAATATATATGTGTAAAAACGGAATATATACGTGTAAGAACAGAATATATACGTGTAAGAACGGAATATATATGTGTAAGAACGGAATATATATGCGTTAGAACGGAATATATATGCGTATGAACAGAATATATATGTGTAAGAACTGAATATATATTTTTAAGAACTGAATATATATGGGTAATAACGGAATATAGATGTGTAAGAACGGAATATATGTGTAAGAATATATATGCGTAAGAACGGAATATATATGTGTAAGAACGGATTATATATGTGTAAGAACTGAATATATATGCGTAAGAACTGAACATATATGCGTAAGAACGGAATATATATGCGTAAAAACGGAATATGTTACGTGTAAGAACGGAATATATATGTGTAACAACTGGGTATATATGTGTAAGAACTGAATATATATGTGTAAGAACTGAATATATATGCGTAAGAACGGAATATATATATATATGTAAGAACGGAATATATATGCGTAAGAACTGAATATATATGTGTAAGAACTGGATATATATGTTTAAAAACTGAATATATATGCGTAAGAACTGAATATATATGCGTAAAACTGAATATATATGCGAAAGAACGGAATATATATGTGTAAGAACGGAATATATATGTGTAAGAACTGAACATATATTTGTAATAAATGAATATATATGCGTAAGAACTGAATAAATAAGCGTAAGAACTGAATATATATGCGTAAGAACTGAATATATATCAGTAAGAACTGAATATATATGTGTAAGAACGGAATATATATGTGTAAGAAGTGAATATATATGTGTAAGAACGGAATATATATGTGTAAGAACGGAAAAAACATGTGTAAGAACGATATATATATGTGTATGAACTGAATATATATGTGTAAGAACTGAATATATATGCGTAAGAACTGAACATATATGTGTAAGAAATGAATATATATGCGTAAGAACTGAATATATGCGTAAGAACGGAATATATATGTGTAAGAACGGAATATATATGTGTAAGAACGGAATATATATGTTTAAGAACGGAATATGTAAGTGAAAAAACGGAATATATATGTGTAAGAACGGAATATATATGTGTATATATGTGTAAGAACGGAATATATATGTGTAAGAACTGAATATATATGTGTAAGAACTGAATATATATGTGTAAAATCTGAATATATATGCGTAAGAACTGAATATATATGCGTAAGAACGGAATATATATGTGTAAGAACGGAATATATATGTGTAAGAACGGAATATGTACGTGAAAGAACGGAATATATATGTATAAGAACGGAATATATGTGTATATATGTGTAAGAACGGAATATATATGTGTAAGAACTGAATATATATGTGCAAGAAGTGAATATGTATGTGTAAGAACTGAATATATATGTGTAAGAACGGAATATATATGTGTAAGAACTGAATATATATGCGTAAGAACGTAATATATATGCGTAAGAACTGAATATATATGCGTAAGAACGGAATATATATGTGTAAGAACGGAATATATATGTGTAAGAACTTAATATATATGTGTAACAACGGAATATATATGTGTAAGAACTGAATATATATGTGTAAGAAGTGAATATATATGTGTAAGTACTGAATATATATGCGTAAGAACGGAATATATATGTGTAAGAACGGAATATATATATGTGTAAGAACGGAATATGTGCATGTAAGAACGGAATATATATGTGTAAGAACGGAATATATGTGTAAGAACGGAATATATATGTGTAAGAACGGAATATATATGTGTAAGTACTGAATATATATGTGTAAGAACTGAATATATATGCGTAAGAACGGAATATATATGCGTAAGAACTGAATATATATGCGTAAGAACGGAATATATATGTGTAAGAACGGAATATATATGTGTAAGAACTTAATATATATGTGTAAGAACGGAATATATATGTGTAAGAACTGAATATATATGTGTAAGAAGTGAATATATATGTGTAAGTACTGAATATATATGCGTAAGAACGGAATATATATGTGTAAGAACGGAATATATATATGTGTAAGAACGGAATATGTGCATGTAAGAACGGAATATATATGTGTAAGAACGGAATATATGTGTAAGAACGGAATATATATGTGTAAGAACGGAATATATATGTGTAAGAACGGAATATATATGTGTAAGAACTGAATATATATGTGTAAGAACTGAATATATATACGCAAGAACTGAATATATATTTGTAAGAACTGAATATATGTGTGTAAGAACTGAATATATATGTGTAAGAACTGAATATATATGTGTAAGTGCTGAATATATATGCGTAAGACTGAATATATATGCGTAAGAACTGAATATATATGCGTAAGAACGGAATATATATGTGTAAGAACGGAATATATATGTGTAAGAACGGAATATGTACGTGAAAGAACGGAATATATATGTGTAAGAACGGAATATATATGTGTATATATGTGTAAGAACGGAATATATATGTGTAAGAACTGAATATATATGTGTAAGAACTGAATATATATGTGTAAAAGCTGAATATATATGCGTAAGAACTGAATATTTATGCGTAAGGACGGAATATATATGTGTAAGAACGGAATATATATGTGTAAGAATGGAATATGTACGTGAAAAAACGGAAAATATATGTATAAGAACGGAATATGTATGTGTATATATGTGTAAGAACGGAATATATATGTGTAAGAACTGAATATATATGTGCAAGAAGTGAATATATATGTGTAAGAACTGTATATATATGTGTAAGAATGGAATATATATGTGTAAGAACTGAATATATATGCGTAATAACGGAATATATATGCGTAAGAACTGAATATATATGCATAAGAACGGGATATATATGTGTAAGAACGGAATATATATGTGTAAGAACGGAATTATACGTGTAAGAACGGAATATATATGTGTAAGAACGGAATATATATGCGTAAGAACTGAATATATATGCGTAAGAACGGGATATATATGTGTAAGAACGGAATATATATGTGTAAGAACGGAATTATACGTGTAAGAACGGAATATATATGTGTAAGAACGGAATATATATGTGTATATATGTGTAAGAACGGAATATATATGTGTAAGAACTGAATATATATGTGTCAGAAGTGAATATATATGTGTAAGAACTGAATATATATGTGTAAGTACGGAATATATATGTGTAAGAAGAACTGAATATATATGTGTAAGAACTGAATTATACGTGTTAGAACGGAATATATATGTGTAAGAACGGAATATATATGTGTAAGAACGGAATATATATGTGTAAGAACTGAATATATATGTGTAAGAAGTGAATATATATGTGTAAGAACTGAATATATATGTGTAAGTACGGAATATATATGTGTAAGAAGAACTGAATATATATGTGTAAGAACTGAATATATATATTTGTAAGAACTGAATATATATTTGTAAGAACTGAATATATATGTGTAAGAACTGAATATATATGAGTAAGAACTGAATATATATGCGTAAGAACGGAATATATATGTGTAAGAACGGAATATATATGTGTAAGAACGGAATATATATGTGTAAGAACTGAATATATATGTGTAAGAACGGAATATATATGTGTAAGAACTGAATATATATGTGTAAGAAGTGAATATATATGTGTAAGAAGTGAATATATATGTGTAAGAACGGAATATATATGTTTAAGAACGCAATATGTATGAGTAAGAACGGAATATGTACGTGTAAGAACGGAATATATATGTGTAAGAATTGAACATATATGTGTAAGAAATGAATATATATGCGTAAGAACTGAATATATATGCGTAAGAACTGAATATATATGCGTAAGAACTGAATATATATCAGTAAGAACTGAATATATATGTGTAAGAACGGAATATATATGTGTAAGAAGTGAATATATATGTGTAAGAACGGAATATATAAGTGTAAGAACGGAATAAATATGTGTAAGAACGGAATATATATGTGTAAGAACTGAATATATAATTGTAAGAACTGAATATATATGCGTAAGAACTAAATATATATGCGTAAGACTGAATATATATGCGTAAGAACTGAATATATATGCGTAAGAACGGATTATATATGTGTAAGAACGGAATATATATGTGTAAGAACGGAATATGTACGTGAAAGAACGGAATATATATGTGTAAGAACGGAATATATATGTGTATATATGTGTAAGAACGGAATATATATGTGTAAGAACTGAATATATATGTGTAAGAACTGAATATATATGTGTAAAAGCTGAATATATATGCGTAAGAACTGAATATATATGCGTAAGGACGGAATATATATGTGTAAGAACGGAATATATATGTGTAAGAATGGAATATGTACGTGAAAAAACGGAAAATATATGTATAAGAACGGAATATGTATGAGTATATATGTGTAAGAACGGAATATATATGTGTAAGAACTGAATATATATGTGCAAGAAGTGAATATATATGTGTAAGAACTGAATATATATGTGTAAGAACGGAATATATATGTGTAAGAACTGAATATATATGCGTAATAACGGAATATATATGCGTAAGAACTGAATATATATGCGTAAGAACGGGATATATATGTGTAAGAACGGAATATATATGTGTAAGAACGGAATTATACGTGTAAGAACGGAATATATATGTGTAAGAACGGAATTTATATGTGTATATATGTGTAAGAACGGAATATATATGTGTAAGAACTGAATATATATGTGTAAGAAGTGAATATATATGTGTAAGAACTGAATATATATGTGTAAGTACGGAATATATATGTGTAAGAAGAACTGAATATATATGTGTAAGAACTGAATATATATATTTGTAAGAACTGAACATATATTTTTAAGAACTGAATATATATGTGTAAGAACTGAATATATATGAGTAAGAACTGAATATATATGCGTAAGAACGGAATATATATGTGTAAGAACGGAATATATATGTGTAAGAACGGAATATTTATGTGTAAGAACTGAATATATATGTGCAAGAAGTGAATATATATGTGTAAGAACTGAATATATATGTGTAAGAACTGAATATATATTTGTAAAAACTGAATATATATGTGTAAGAACTGAATATATATGCGTAAGAACGGAATATATATGCGTAAGAACGGTATATATGTGTAAGAACGGAATATATATGTGTAAGAGCGGAATATGTACATGTAAGAACGGAATATATATGTGTAAGAACGGAATATATATGTGTATATATGTGTAAGAACGGAATATATATGTGTAAGAACTGAATATATATGTGTAAGAAGTGAATATATATGTGTAAGAACTGAATATATATGTGTAAGGACGGAATATATATGTGTAAGAAGAACTGAATATATATGTGTAAGAACTGAATATATATATTTGTAAGAACTGAATATATATTTGTAAGAACTGAATATATATGTGTAAGAACTGAATATATATGAGTAAGAACTGAATATATATGCGTAAGAACGGAATATATATGTGTAAGAACGGAATATATATGTGTAAGAACGGAATATATATGTGTAAGAACTGAATATATATGTGTAAGAACGGAATATATATGTGTAAGAACTGAATATATATGTGTAAGAAGTGAATATATATGTGTAAGAACGGAATATATATGTTTAAGAACGCAATATGTATGAGTAAGAACGGAATATGTACGTGTAAGAACGGAATATATATGTGTAAGAACTGAACATATATGTGTAAGAAATGAATATATATGCGTAAGAACTGAATATATATGCGTAAGAACTGAATATATATGCGTAAGAACTGAATATATATCAGTAAGAACTGAATATATATGTGTAAGAACGGAATATATATGTGTCAGAAGTGCATATATATGTGTAAGAACGGAATATATATGTGTAAGAACGGAATAAATATGTGTAAGAACGGAATATATATGTGTAAGAACTGAATATATATGCGTAAGAACTGAATATATATGCGTAAGAACTGAATATATATGCGTAAGAACTGAATATATATGCGTAAAACTGAATATATATGCGTAAGAACTAAACATATATGTGTAAGAAATGAATATATATGCGTAAGAACTGAATATATATGCGTAAGAACGGAATATATATGTGTAAGAACGGAATATATATGTGTAAGAACGAAATATATATGTGTCAGAACGGAATATGTAAGTGAAAGAACGGAATATATATGTGTAAGAACGGAATATATATGTGTATATATGTGTAAGAACGGAATATATATGTGTAAGAACTGAATATATATGTGTAAGAACTGAATATATATGTGTAAGAGCTGAATATATATGCGTAAGAACTGAATATATATGCGTAAGAACGGAATATATATGTGTAAGAACGGAATATATATGTGTAAGAACGGAATATATATGTGTATATATGTGTAAGAACGGAATATATATGTGTAAGAACTGAATATATATTTGCAAGAAGTGAATATATATGTGTAAGAACTGAAAATATATGTGTAAGAACGGAATATATATGTGTAAGAACTGAATATATATGCGTAAGAACGGAATATATATGCGTAAGACCTGAATATATATGCGTAAGAACGGAATATATATGTGTAAGAACGGAATATATATGTGTAAGAACTGAATATATATGTGTAAGAACGGAATATATATGTGTAAGAACGGAATATATATGTGAATATATGTGTAAGAACGGAATATATATGTGTAAGAACTGAATATATATGTGTAAGAAGTGAATATATATGTGTAAGTACTGAATATATATGCGTAAGAAGTAAATATATATGTGTAAGAACGGAATATATATGTGTAAGAACGGAATAAATATGTGTAAGAACGGAATATATATGTGTAAGAACGGAATAAATATGTGTAAGAACGGAATATATATGTGTAAGAACGGAATATATATGTGTAAGAACTGAATATATATGTGTAAGAACTGAATATATATGTGTAAGAACTGAATATATATACGCAAGAACTGAATATATATGCGTAAGAACTGAATATATATGCGTAAGAACTGAATATATATGCGTAAGAACTGAATATATATGCGTAAGAACGGAATATATATGCATAAGAACTGAATATATATGCGTAAGAACGGAGTATATATGTGTAAGAACGGAATATATATTTGTAAGAACTGGATATATATGTGTAAGAACGGAATATATTTCTAAGAATATATATGTGTAAGAACTGAATATATATGTGTAAGAA
>JAWPHD010020307.1:0-32334 GCA_037043455.1 Cyrtodaria siliqua | reverse complement strand
GGTAACGACAGAGTTAGAAAGAGTCATCTGTAAGAAAGTAATGGAATTTGTGCGTGGCTATAGAATGATTTTTTCTACGAACACTGGCACAGTTAAACGTGAACAATATAGTGTGTCATTCTATTTTACACGTTGTGCTCAAAATCACCTAATTATCTCTTAATAACGGATATATCTGTGAAAAATCATAGCTTTTAAATGTTGTCGCCACTGCGTGATTTTGTTGTTGCTGTTGTTGTTGTTTTTTTCGTGTTTTTTTGTTTGTTTGTTTGTATTTACTTTTTTCACAATATATGGCTCTGTGTGTGTATTAAAGCCATGATTTAACCCGTGTATTATAGATGCAAATGAATCACTGTGTGTAGAGTAAAACATTTTTAGCTCAGTTGTTTGCATGGTAGGCTATATCATGCGATACGTTCAGACGCCTTAACTATTTATCATTATTGGAAGTATTGCTTTATAAGTGGGGCAGTCCTCAGTTTCGCACAAATGTCTATGGTGTAAATCAGAAAGAAAACAAATAAGCATAGTTTATGTTCGTTGATGGTATTAATAATAATTACAAATTACATGTTTGCTGTTTTCGGCCGAGAGGTTAAATACGTTACGTTGTAAACCTTCTCGACTCTACCCGCCGCAGATTCGAATCGCACTGGGACCTCGACTTGTATGTGAGTTTGTGTCGATTCTTTCGAATAGCGGCAACTGTACAGTACTGGTTCCATCCAGGAAAGGTGGGTGGTCTGCCTCCACCATCAAAAAATCTATCATATATAACCTTGCATGTGTTGATAATGACGTAAAACACGATCTACATCATAATCTTCTCATGAATAACATATGAGTAGCTCATACTCTTCTCATAATCAACACAAAACCCTCTCATGACCAACTCATAACTTTCTCATGATCACCTCATAATATTGCCATGGACAAATCATACTCTTCTCATGACGAACTCATAATATTCTCATGACCACCTCATTATATTCGCATACTTTCATGACAAACATTTGCGTAACTCATAATATTCTCATGCCCAACTAATAACCATCTCATGACCGACTAATAAACTTCTCATGACCAACTCATGATTAGTAACTCATAACATTTTCATGACCAACTCATAACGTTCTCATGACCGACTCATAATATTCTCATTTGCAAATTCTACGCTTCTCATGGCCAACTTTTGCAAATCATACGCTTATCATGGACAGTTTATGAATTATTCATTATATTCTCTTGAGTAACTCTTAATACTCTCATAACCAACTAATAATCTTCTTATGTATATCTCATAACCTACTCATGACCAATTCATAATATCCTTTTGACCAACTCATTGCCTTCTCATTACCATCTCATTATATTATCATGACAAACACATGCTAAACTCGTAATATTCTTATGGCCAACTCTTACTACTCGTATAAACAACTCATAAAATGCTCATGACCAACTCTTAATCGTCTAATGAGAAACTGATAATATTATCAGGAGTAGCTCATAATATTCTCAGAACCAACTCATAATTTTCTCATGAGTAACTAATAACCTTCTAATGACCAACTCATTACCTTCTCATGTCCAACTCATAACCTTCTAATGCAAAAATCAGTACCTTCTCACCACCAACTCGTAACCTTATAATGACCAACTCATTACCTTCTCACGACCAACTGATAACCTTCTCATAACCAAGATGATTTGCTGACCTGCTCTTTTTCACAAAATATTTTCCAAACTGAAAGTAAACACCTTCTTTTTGAATTCTGAGGTCAAAATGACCAAAGTACACTTCAAACTGTGCTTCACAAAAAGTAGTGCAGCATGTCCAGCTTACCTTCAATTTTCAAGCGGTTTTCGCTAGAAGCAAGTTAAATGTTTCAGAAATAAAGGAAAACATTCAATACATACCAGCCCTGTGTCTTTCGCCACTCCTATGCTTCACAGTAACTTACTCAATAGTTTACCTGAGGGAACTTTTGCGTTCCACCAGATTGGGCCCATGGTTCCCGGTCTAGCTCCATATTTAGCTGTACGCAGCCTTAAGCACGGTCGGCCTTTGGTAACGACAGAGTTAGAAAGAGTCATCTGTAATAAAGTAATGGAATTTGTGCTTGGCTATAGAATGATTTTTTTCTACGAACACTGGCACAGTTAAACGTAAAGAATATAGTGTATCCTTCTAATTAACACATTGTGCTCAAAATCACCTAATTATCTCTTAATAACGGATATATCTGTGAAAATCATAACTTTTAAATGTTGTCGCCACTGCGTGATTTTGTTGTTGCTGTTGTTGTTGTTTTTTTCGTGTTTTTTTTTTTGTTTGTTTGTATTTACTTTTTTCACAATATATGGCTTCTGTGTGTGTATTAAAGCCATGATTTAACCCGTGTATTATAGATGCAAATGAATCACTGTGTGTAGAGTAAAACATTTTTAGCTCAGTTGTTTGCATGGTAGGCTATATCATGCGATACGTTCAGACGCCTTAACTATTTATCATTATTGGAAGTATTGCTTTATAAGTGGGGCAGTCCTCAGTTTCGCACAAATGTCTATGGTGTAAATCAGAAAGAAAACAAATAAGCATAGTTTATGTTCGTTGATGGTATTAATAATAATTACAAATTACATGTTTGCTGTTTTCGGCCGAGAGGTTAAATACGTTACGTTGTAAACCTTCTCGACTCTACCCGCCGCAGATTCGAATCGCACTGGGACCTCGACTTGTATGTGAGTTTGTGTCGATTCTTTCGAATAGCGGCAACTGTACAGTACTGGTTCCATCCAGGAAAGGTGGGTGGTCTGCCTCCACCATCAAAAAATCTATCATATATAACCTTGCATGTGTTGATAATGACGTAAAACACGATCTACATCGTAATCTTCTAATGAATAACATATGAGTAGCTCATACTCTTCTCATAATCAACACAAAACCCTCTCATGACCAACTCATAACTTTCTCATGATCACCTCATAATATTGCCATGGACAAATCATACTCTTCTCATGACGAACTCATAATATTCTCATGACCACCTCATTATATTCGCATACTTTCATGACAAACATTTGCGTAACTCATAATATGCTCATGCCCAACTAATAACCATCTCATGACCGACTAATAAACTTCTCATGACCAACTCATGATTAGTAACTCATAACATTTTCATGACCAACTCATAACGTTCTCATGACCGACTCATAATATTCTCATTTGCAAATTCTACGCTTCTCATGGCCAACTTTTGCAAATCATACGCTTATCATGGACAGTTTATGAATTATTCATTATATTCTCTTGAGTAACTCTTAATACTCTCATAACCAACTAATAATCTTCTTATGTATATCTCATAACCTACTCATGACCAATTCATAATATCCTTTTGACCAACTCATTGCCTTCTCATTACCATCTCATTATATTATCATGACAAACACATGCTAAACTCGTAATATTCTTATGGCCAACTCTTACTACTCGTATAAACAACTCATAAAATGCTCATGACCAACTCTTAATCGTCTAATGAGAAACTGATAATATTATCAGGAGTAGCTCATAATATTCTCAGAACCAACTCATAATTTTCTCATGAGTAACTAATAACCTTCTAATGACCAACTCATTACCTTCTCATGTCCAACTCATAACCTTCTAATGCAAAAATCAGTACCTTCTCACGACCAACTCGTAACCTTATAATGACCAACTCATTACCTTCTCACGACCAACTGATAACCTTCTCATAACCAAGATGATTTGCTGACCTGCTCTTTTTCACAAAATATTTTCCAAACTGAAAGTAAACACCTTCTTTTTGAATTCTGAGGTCAAAATGACCAAAGTACACTTCAAACTGTGCTTCACAAAAAGTAGTGCAGCATGTCCAGCTTACCTTCAATTTTCATGCGGTTTTCGCTAGAAGCAAGTTAAATGTTTCAGAAATAAAGGAAAACATTCAATACATACCAGCCCTGTGTCTTTCGCCACTCCTATGCTTCACAGTAACTTACTCAATAGTTTACCTGAGGGAACTTTTGCGTTCCACCAGATTGGGCCCATGGTTCCCGGTCTAGCTCCATATTTAGCTGTACGCAGCCTTAAGCACGGTCGGCCTTTGGTAACGACAGAGTTAGAAAGAGTCATCTGTAATAAAGTAATGGAATTTGTGCTTGGCTATAGAATGATTTTTTTCTACGAACACTGGCACAGTTAAACGTAAAGAATATAGTGTATCCTTCTAATTAACACATTGTGCTCAAAATCACCTAATTACCTATTAATAACGGATATAGCTGTAAAAATCATAGCTTTTAAATGTTGTCGCCACTGCGTGATTTTGTTGTTGCTGTTGTTGTTGTTGTTTTTTTCGTGTTTTTTTTGTTTTTTTTGTATTTACTTTTTTCACAATATATGGCTTCTGTGTGTGTATTAAAGCCATGATTTAACCCGTGTATTATAGATGCAAATGAATCACTGTGTGTATAGTAAAACATTTTTAGCTCAGTTGTTTGCATGGTATATCATGCGATACGTTCAGACGCCTTAACTATTTATCATTATTGGAAGTATTGCTTTATAAGTGGGGCAGTCCTCAGTTTCGCACAAATGGCTATGGTGTAAATCAGAAAGAAAACAAATAAGCATAGTTTATGTTCGTTGATGGTATTAATAATAATTACAAATTACATGTTTGCTGTTTTCGGCCGAGAGGTTAAATACGTTACGTTGTAAACCTTCTCGACTCTACCCGCCGCAGATTCGAATCGCACTGGGACCTCGACTTGTATGTGAGTTTGTGTCGATTCTTTCGAATAGCGGCAACTGTACAGTACTGGTTCCATCCAGGAAAGGTGGGTGGTCTGCCTCCACCATCAAAAAATCTATCATATATAACCTTGCATGTGTTGATAATGACGTAAAACACGATCTACATCGTAATCTTCTAATGAATAACATATGAGTAGCTCATACTCTTCTCATAATCAACACAAAACCCTCTCATGACCAACTCATAACTTTCTCATGATCACCTCATAATATTGCCATGGACAAATCATACTCTTCTCATGACGAACTCATAATATTCTCATGACCACCTCATTATATTCGCATACTTTCATGACAAACATTTGCGTAACTCATAATATGCTCATGCCCAACTAATAACCATCTCATGACCGACTAATAAACTTCTCATGACCAACTCGTGATAAGTAACTCATAACATTTTCATGACCAACTCATAACGTTCTCATGACCGACTCATAATATTCTCATTTGCAAATCCTACGCTTCTCCTGGCCAACTTTTGCAAATCATACGCTTATCATGGCCAGTTTATGAATTATTCATTATATTCTCTTGAGTTACTCTTAATACTCTCATAACCAACTAATAATCTTCTTATGTATATCTCATAACCTACTCATGACCAACTCATAATATCCTTTTG
Source organism: Cyrtodaria siliqua (assembly GCA_037043455.1). Classification (NCBI taxonomy): domain Eukaryota; kingdom Metazoa; phylum Mollusca; class Bivalvia; order Adapedonta; family Hiatellidae; genus Cyrtodaria; species Cyrtodaria siliqua. The sequence goes on along the minus strand of JAWPHD010020307.1, from coordinate 26,851 downwards.
ACCAACTCATTGCCTTCTCATTACCAGCTCATTATATTATCATGACAAACATATGCTTAATTCGTAATATTCTCATGGCCAACTCTTACTACTCGTATAAACAACTCATAAAATGCTCATGACCGACTCTTAATCGTCTAATGAGAAACTGATAATATTATCAGGAGTAGCTCATAATATTCTCAGAACCAACTCATAATTTTCTCATGAGTAACTCATAACCTTCTAATGACCAACTCATTACCTTCTCATGTCCAATTCATAACCTTCTAATGCAAAAATCAGTACCTTCTCACGACCAACTCGTAACCTTAAGTTATAATGACCAACTCATTACCTTCTCACGACCAACTGATAACCTTCTCATAACCAACTCATAAACATAACCACTGTCATACGAAGATTATGAATTTGTCAAGAGTAACACATTATATTCTCATAACCAACTCATAAAATTCTCATGATCAACTCAATATTTTCACCAACTCATAATCTTCCCATGACAAACGCAAGAGTAACTCATAACATTCTGATGAATTACTCATAAAATTATCATGATCAACTCTAACCTTCTCATGCCCAACTCCTAAAGTTCTCAAATCAAACTTATAATATTCTCATGACCAACTTATAATGCATAATGAATAATTCAGTGTAAATCAGTACCCATTAAACTATTTGCAATTGTATGACATTGTTTGCCTAATAACATGCACTCTTGAACCTTTAAATTATTTGTGCAATAATCAACAACAATAAAACATAAAAATACCAAAACGAAATTGCCGTTTGTCCGTTTCATATCCGGTCATTTATTGCATATATAAATAAAATATACATGACTTTATTTTTCTTCGAAAAACAAAAAACATGAACAATATATTATTTATAGTTTGATGTTAACATCATGATCCTTGCATTTCTTTCTTGTTTTTGTTTTGTTTGTGTGTCTGTTTAGTGTTTTTCTCTCTTTTTTTTATCCCATCATACACATCCGTATAAACGGATTAGTATCGTCATCATCGTCTTCTTGAACAATGTGTTTGATGTTGTCCTTGATATATGAAGCATCACCACCACATACCATTTCGACCTTGTCTGCTTCGGCCTTCAGATCATCAGCGTTGACCTTTAGTTAAGAATAACGAATATGTTATTTTTTCGATATTAGTTAATGTATATTTTTTCAGTAAGAGATCGTATATATCTTAATAATATTGTTTTATTTCATGATAATTGTTTTAAGTATGTTTCAGGCCATATATGACGACCAGTGTCTGTGTGGTACTAATTAAAATAAGTAATACATTCGTTATGTATTAATTAATACATATGCCTGTATATATGAATTAAGATACTAGTCTGTCCTAGTGTACTTACATGAAATACTAGTACTAGAATAATGGCTGTTTATCTTACGGCATCTCCTATTGTACTTTTTGGGGAAAACCGTCTGTATGAATTAATGAATTAAGATATTAGTCAGTATTAATATACTTAGGAAATATAGTTGATGTTTATCTTACCACATCTCCTGTTGTATTTTTCGGGAAAAACACTGAAGCCAGGGGATTTAGCTGACGGCACGTGATAGCAGAATCCCAATATCGGGGAACGAATATTGGTGCTTCCGGATTAAGCTGTATCTTATGCTTAATGACATTCATGATTTTAAACGAGTCTGGTTTTAACTTTTGCTATTAGTCGCAATGCTCTAAAATGTAGTGAATAGCAACGACGTCAGTGACGACACATAACGTTACGTCGCGTTGCGTATGTCCGCGCGTTAATTAAGGTTGCAGAAAACTAAATACTTTGCCATAGATCTCCTGTGGCACCTGTCAGCTAATATCTCAAGAATTATACACCAGATTTTCTTTAAATTACCTTATTCATCGATATTTCCATCACAAAGCCTTTGAACGTGTGAAAAAGACAACTTTTCCACCTCAAACACGTCTGTGTTTACAAACACTATTGAATCCGCTCTGAATATTGACATGCAATTTAAATGGATGTTAAATTTTCAATAACATGAAAAAATATTGTTTTATTTAATTTAATGATCCTAGCTGACGGAAATTCGTTTACCTCTAGTTTATCCTTCCTGAAAATGCATATTGAATATTTCAAAGTTATTATCTGCTGACCTATGTGAACTTTCACTTCTGTACTGAATCGTACACACAAAAAAGGCGGAGCTTAAGCCAGGTTATATTTAGCTGTACGCAACAAAAAGCACGCTCGGCCTTTGGTAACGACAGAGTTAGAAAGAGTCATCTGTAAGAAAGTAATGGAATTTGTGCGTGGCTATAGAATGATTTTTTCTACGAACACTGGCACAGTTAAACGTGAACAATATAGTGTGTCATTCTATTTTACACGTTGTGCTCAAAATCACCTAATTATCTCTTAATAACGGATATATCTGTGAAAATCATAGCTTTTAAATGTTGTCGCCACTGCGTGATTTTGTTGTTGCTGTTGTTGTTGTTTTTTTCGTGTTTTTTTGTTTGTTTGTTTGTATTTACTTTTTTCACAATATATGGCTTCTGTGTGTGTATTAAAGCCATGATTTAACCCGTGTATTATAGATGCAAATGAATCACTGTGTGTAGAGTAAAACATTTTTAGCTCAGTTGTTTGCATGGTAGGCTATATCATGCGATACGTTCAGACGCCTTAACTATTTATCATTATTGGAAGTATTGCTTTATAAGTGGGGCAGTCCTCAGTTTCGCACAAATGTCTATGGTGTAAATCAGAAAGAAAACAAATAAGCATAGTTTATGTTCGTTGATGGTATTAATAATAATTACAAATTACATGTTTGCTGTTTTCGGCCGAGAGGTTAAATACGTTACGTTGTAAACCTTCTCGACTCTACCCGCCGCAGATTCGAATCGCACTGGGACCTCGACTTGTATGTGAGTTTGTGTCGATTCTTTCGAATAGCGGCAACTGTACAGTACTGGTTCCATCCAGGAAAGGTGGGTGGTCTGCCTCCACCATCAAAAAATCTATCATATATAACCTTGCATGTGTTGATAATGACGTAAAACACGATCTACATCATAATCTTCTCATGAATAACATATGAGTAGCTCATACTCTTCTCATAATCAACACAAAACCCTCTCATGACCAACTCATAACTTTCTCATGATCACCTCATAATATTGCCATGGACAAATCATACTCTTCTCATGACGAACTCATAATATTCTCATGACCACCTCATTATATTCGCATACTTTCATGACAAACATTTGCGTAACTCATAATATTCTCATGCCCAACTAATAACCATCTCATGACCGACTAATAAACTTCTCATGACCAACTCATGATTAGTAACTCATAACATTTTCATGACCAACTCATAACGTTCTCATGACCGACTCATAATATTCTCATTTGCAAATTCTACGCTTCTCATGGCCAACTTTTGCAAATCATACGCTTATCATGGACAGTTTATGAATTATTCATTATATTCTCTTGAGTAACTCTTAATACTCTCATAACCAACTAATAATCTTCTTATGTATATCTCATAACCTACTCATGACCAATTCATAATATCCTTTTGACCAACTCATTGCCTTCTCATTACCATCTCATTATATTATCATGACAAACACATGCTAAACTCGTAATATTCTTATGGCCAACTCTTACTACTCGTATAAACAACTCATAAAATGCTCATGACCAACTCTTAATCGTCTAATGAGAAACTGATAATATTATCAGGAGTAGCTCATAATATTCTCAGAACCAACTCATAATTTTCTCATGAGTAACTAATAACCTTCTAATGACCAACTCATTACCTTCTCATGTCCAACTCATAACCTTCTAATGCAAAAATCAGTACCTTCTCACCACCAACTCGTAACCTTATAATGACCAACTCATTACCTTCTCACGACCAACTGATAACCTTCTCATAACCAAGATGATTTGCTGACCTGCTCTTTTTCACAAAATATTTTCCAAACTGAAAGTAAACACCTTCTTTTTGAATTCTGAGGTCAAAATGACCAAAGTACACTTCAAACTGTGCTTCACAAAAAGTAGTGCAGCATGTCCAGCTTACCTTCAATTTTCAAGCGGTTTTCGCTAGAAGCAAGTTAAATGTTTCAGAAATAAAGGAAAACATTCAATACATACCAGCCCTGTGTCTTTCGCCACTCCTATGCTTCACAGTAACTTACTCAATAGTTTACCTGAGGGAACTTTTGCGTTCCACCAGATTGGGCCCATGGTTCCCGGTCTAGCTCCATATTTAGCTGTACGCAGCCTTAAGCACGGTCGGCCTTTGGTAACGACAGAGTTAGAAAGAGTCATCTGTAATAAAGTAATGGAATTTGTGCTTGGCTATAGAATGATTTTTTTCTACGAACACTGGCACAGTTAAACGTAAAGAATATAGTGTATCCTTCTAATTAACACATTGTGCTCAAAATCACCTAATTATCTCTTAATAACGGATATATCTGTGAAAATCATAACTTTTAAATGTTGTCGCCACTGCGTGATTTTGTTGTTGCTGTTGTTGTTGTTTTTTTCGTGTTTTTTTTTTTGTTTGTTTGTATTTACTTTTTTCACAATATATGGCTTCTGTGTGTGTATTAAAGCCATGATTTAACCCGTGTATTATAGATGCAAATGAATCACTGTGTGTAGAGTAAAACATTTTTAGCTCAGTTGTTTGCATGGTAGGCTATATCATGCGATACGTTCAGACGCCTTAACTATTTATCATTATTGGAAGTATTGCTTTATAAGTGGGGCAGTCCTCAGTTTCGCACAAATGTCTATGGTGTAAATCAGAAAGAAAACAAATAAGCATAGTTTATGTTCGTTGATGGTATTAATAATAATTACAAATTACATGTTTGCTGTTTTCGGCCGAGAGGTTAAATACGTTACGTTGTAAACCTTCTCGACTCTACCCGCCGCAGATTCGAATCGCACTGGGACCTCGACTTGTATGTGAGTTTGTGTCGATTCTTTCGAATAGCGGCAACTGTACAGTACTGGTTCCATCCAGGAAAGGTGGGTGGTCTGCCTCCACCATCAAAAAATCTATCATATATAACCTTGCATGTGTTGATAATGACGTAAAACACGATCTACATCGTAATCTTCTAATGAATAACATATGAGTAGCTCATACTCTTCTCATAATCAACACAAAACCCTCTCATGACCAACTCATAACTTTCTCATGATCACCTCATAATATTGCCATGGACAAATCATACTCTTCTCATGACGAACTCATAATATTCTCATGACCACCTCATTATATTCGCATACTTTCATGACAAACATTTGCGTAACTCATAATATGCTCATGCCCAACTAATAACCATCTCATGACCGACTAATAAACTTCTCATGACCAACTCATGATTAGTAACTCATAACATTTTCATGACCAACTCATAACGTTCTCATGACCGACTCATAATATTCTCATTTGCAAATTCTACGCTTCTCATGGCCAACTTTTGCAAATCATACGCTTATCATGGACAGTTTATGAATTATTCATTATATTCTCTTGAGTAACTCTTAATACTCTCATAACCAACTAATAATCTTCTTATGTATATCTCATAACCTACTCATGACCAATTCATAATATCCTTTTGACCAACTCATTGCCTTCTCATTACCATCTCATTATATTATCATGACAAACACATGCTAAACTCGTAATATTCTTATGGCCAACTCTTACTACTCGTATAAACAACTCATAAAATGCTCATGACCAACTCTTAATCGTCTAATGAGAAACTGATAATATTATCAGGAGTAGCTCATAATATTCTCAGAACCAACTCATAATTTTCTCATGAGTAACTAATAACCTTCTAATGACCAACTCATTACCTTCTCATGTCCAACTCATAACCTTCTAATGCAAAAATCAGTACCTTCTCACGACCAACTCGTAACCTTATAATGACCAACTCATTACCTTCTCACGACCAACTGATAACCTTCTCATAACCAAGATGATTTGCTGACCTGCTCTTTTTCACAAAATATTTTCCAAACTGAAAGTAAACACCTTCTTTTTGAATTCTGAGGTCAAAATGACCAAAGTACACTTCAAACTGTGCTTCACAAAAAGTAGTGCAGCATGTCCAGCTTACCTTCAATTTTCATGCGGTTTTCGCTAGAAGCAAGTTAAATGTTTCAGAAATAAAGGAAAACATTCAATACATACCAGCCCTGTGTCTTTCGCCACTCCTATGCTTCACAGTAACTTACTCAATAGTTTACCTGAGGGAACTTTTGCGTTCCACCAGATTGGGCCCATGGTTCCCGGTCTAGCTCCATATTTAGCTGTACGCAGCCTTAAGCACGGTCGGCCTTTGGTAACGACAGAGTTAGAAAGAGTCATCTGTAATAAAGTAATGGAATTTGTGCTTGGCTATAGAATGATTTTTTTCTACGAACACTGGCACAGTTAAACGTAAAGAATATAGTGTATCCTTCTAATTAACACATTGTGCTCAAAATCACCTAATTACCTATTAATAACGGATATAGCTGTAAAAATCATAGCTTTTAAATGTTGTCGCCACTGCGTGATTTTGTTGTTGCTGTTGTTGTTGTTGTTTTTTTCGTGTTTTTTTTGTTTTTTTTGTATTTACTTTTTTCACAATATATGGCTTCTGTGTGTGTATTAAAGCCATGATTTAACCCGTGTATTATAGATGCAAATGAATCACTGTGTGTATAGTAAAACATTTTTAGCTCAGTTGTTTGCATGGTATATCATGCGATACGTTCAGACGCCTTAACTATTTATCATTATTGGAAGTATTGCTTTATAAGTGGGGCAGTCCTCAGTTTCGCACAAATGGCTATGGTGTAAATCAGAAAGAAAACAAATAAGCATAGTTTATGTTCGTTGATGGTATTAATAATAATTACAAATTACATGTTTGCTGTTTTCGGCCGAGAGGTTAAATACGTTACGTTGTAAACCTTCTCGACTCTACCCGCCGCAGATTCGAATCGCACTGGGACCTCGACTTGTATGTGAGTTTGTGTCGATTCTTTCGAATAGCGGCAACTGTACAGTACTGGTTCCATCCAGGAAAGGTGGGTGGTCTGCCTCCACCATCAAAAAATCTATCATATATAACCTTGCATGTGTTGATAATGACGTAAAACACGATCTACATCGTAATCTTCTAATGAATAACATATGAGTAGCTCATACTCTTCTCATAATCAACACAAAACCCTCTCATGACCAACTCATAACTTTCTCATGATCACCTCATAATATTGCCATGGACAAATCATACTCTTCTCATGACGAACTCATAATATTCTCATGACCACCTCATTATATTCGCATACTTTCATGACAAACATTTGCGTAACTCATAATATGCTCATGCCCAACTAATAACCATCTCATGACCGACTAATAAACTTCTCATGACCAACTCGTGATAAGTAACTCATAACATTTTCATGACCAACTCATAACGTTCTCATGACCGACTCATAATATTCTCATTTGCAAATCCTACGCTTCTCCTGGCCAACTTTTGCAAATCATACGCTTATCATGGCCAGTTTATGAATTATTCATTATATTCTCTTGAGTTACTCTTAATACTCTCATAACCAACTAATAATCTTCTTATGTATATCTCATAACCTACTCATGACCAACTCATAATATCCTTTTGACCAACTCATTGCCTTCTCATTACCAGCTCATTATATTATCATGACAAACATATGCTTAATTCGTAATATTCTCATGGCCAACTCTTACTACTCGTATAAACAACTCATAAAATGCTCATGACCGACTCTTAATCGTCTAATGAGAAACTGATAATATTATCAGGAGTAGCTCATAATATTCTCAGAACCAACTCATAATTTTCTCATGAGTAACTCATAACCTTCTAATGACCAACTCATTACCTTCTCATGTCCAATTCATAACCTTCTAATGCAAAAATCAGTACCTTCTCACGACCAACTCGTAACCTTAAGTTATAATGACCAACTCATTACCTTCTCACGACCAACTGATAACCTTCTCATAACCAACTCATAAACATAACCACTGTCATACGAAGATTATGAATTTGTCAAGAGTAACACATTATATTCTCATAACCAACTCATAAAATTCTCATGATCAACTCAATATTTTCACCAACTCATAATCTTCCCATGACAAACGCAAGAGTAACTCATAACATTCTGATGAATTACTCATAAAATTATCATGATCAACTCTAACCTTCTCATGCCCAACTCCTAAAGTTCTCAAATCAAACTTATAATATTCTCATGACCAACTTATAATGCATAATGAATAATTCAGTGTAAATCAGTACCCATTAAACTATTTGCAATTGTATGACATTGTTTGCCTAATAACATGCACTCTTGAACCTTTAAATTATTTGTGCAATAATCAACAACAATAAAACATAAAAATACCAAAACGAAATTGCCGTTTGTCCGTTTCATATCCGGTCATTTATTGCATATATAAATAAAATATACATGACTTTATTTTTCTTCGAAAAACAAAAAAATGAACAATATATTATTTATAGTTTGATGTTAACATCATGATCCTTGCATTTCTTTCTTGTTTTTGTTTTGTTTGTGTGTCTGTTTAGTGTTTTTCTCTCTTTTTTTTATCCCATCATACACATCCGTATAAACGGATTAGTATCGTCATCATCGTCTTCTTGAACAATGTGTTTGATGTTGTCCTTGATATATGAAGCATCACCACCACATACCATTTCGACCTTGTCTGCTTCGGCCTTCAGATCATCAGCGTTGACCTTTAGTTAAGAATAACGAATATGTTATTTTTTCGATATTAGTTAATGTATATTTTTTCAGTAAGAGATCGTATATATCTTAATAATATTGTTTTATTTCATGATAATTGTTTTAAGTATGTTTCAGGCCATATATGACGACCAGTGTCTGTGTGGTATTAATTAAAATAAGTAATACATTCGTTATGTATTAATTAATACATATGCCTGTATATATGAATTAAGATACTAGTCTGTCCTAGTGTACTTACATGAAATACTAGTACTAGAATAATGGCTGTTTATCTTACGGCATCTCCTATTGTACTTTTTGGGGAAAACCGTCTGTATGAATTAATGAATTAAGATATTAGTCAGTATTAATATACTTAGGAAATATAGTTGATGTTTATCTTACCACATCTCCTGTTGTATTTTTCGGAAAAACACTGAAGCCAGGGGATTTAGCTGACGGCACGTGATAGCAGAATCCCAATATCGGGGAACGAATATTGGTGCTTCCGGATTAAGCTGTATCTTATGCTTAATGACATTCATGATTTTAAACGAGTCTGGTTTTAACTTTTGCTATTAGTCGCAATGCTCTAAAATGTAGTGAATAGCAACGACGTCAGTGACGACACATAACGTTACGTCGCGTTGCGTATGTCCGCGCGTTAATTAAGGTTGCAGAAAACTAAATACTTTGCCATAGATCTCCTGTGGCACCTGTCAGCTAATATCTCAAGAATTATACACCAGATTTTCTTTAAATTACCTTATTCATCGATATTTCCATCACAAAGCCTTTGAACGTGTGAAAAAGACAACTTTTCCACCTCAAACACGTCTGTGTTTACAAACACTATTGAATCCGCTCTGAATATTGACATGCAATTTAAATGGATGTTAAATTTTCAATAACATGAAAAAATATTGTTTTATTTAATTTAATGATCCTAGCTGACGGAAATTCGTTTACCTCTAGTTTATCCTTCCTGAAAATGCATATTGAATATTTCAAAGTTATTATCTGCTGACCTATGTGAACTTTCACTTCTGTACTGAATCGTACACACAAAAAAGGCGGAGCTTAAGCCAGGTTATATTTAGCTGTACGCAACAAAAAGCACGCTCGGCCTTTGGTAACGACAGAGTTAGAAAGAGTCATCTGTAAGAAAGTAATGGAATTTGTGCGTGGCTATAGAATGATTTTTTCTACGAACACTGGCACAGTTAAACGTGAACAATATAGTGTGTCATTCTATTTTACACGTTGTGCTCAAAATCACCTAATTATCTCTTAATAACGGATATATCTGTGAAAATCATAGCTTTTAAATGTTGTCGCCACTGCGTGATTTTGTTGTTGCTGTTGTTGTTGTTTTTTTCGTGTTTTTTTGTTTGTTTGTTTGTATTTACTTTTTTCACAATATATGGCTTCTGTGTGTGTATTAAAGCCATGATTTAACCCGTGTATTATAGATGCAAATGAATCACTGTGTGTAGAGTAAAACATTTTTAGCTCAGTTGTTTGCATGGTAGGCTATATCATGCGATACGTTCAGACGCCTTAACTATTTATCATTATTGGAAGTATTGCTTTATAAGTGGGGCAGTCCTCAGTTTCGCACAAATGTCTATGGTGTAAATCAGAAAGAAAACAAATAAGCATAGTTTATGTTCGTTGATGGTATTAATAATAATTACAAATTACATGTTTGCTGTTTTCGGCCGAGAGGTTAAATACGTTACGTTGTAAACCTTCTCGACTCTACCCGCCGCAGATTCGAATCGCACTGGGACCTCGACTTGTATGTGAGTTTGTGTCGATTCTTTCGAATAGCGGCAACTGTACAGTACTGGTTCCATCCAGGAAAGGTGGGTGGTCTGCCTCCACCATCAAAAAATCTATCATATATAACCTTGCATGTGTTGATAATGACGTAAAACACGATCTACATCATAATCTTCTCATGAATAACATATGAGTAGCTCATACTCTTCTCATAATCAACACAAAACCCTCTCATGACCAACTCATAACTTTCTCATGATCACCTCATAATATTGCCATGGACAAATCATACTCTTCTCATGACGAACTCATAATATTCTCATGACCACCTCATTATATTCGCATACTTTCATGACAAACATTTGCGTAACTCATAATATTCTCATGCCCAACTAATAACCATCTCATGACCGACTAATAAACTTCTCATGACCAACTCATGATTAGTAACTCATAACATTTTCATGACCAACTCATAACGTTCTCATGACCGACTCATAATATTCTCATTTGCAAATTCTACGCTTCTCATGGCCAACTTTTGCAAATCATACGCTTATCATGGACAGTTTATGAATTATTCATTATATTCTCTTGAGTAACTCTTAATACTCTCATAACCAACTAATAATCTTCTTATGTATATCTCATAACCTACTCATGACCAATTCATAATATCCTTTTGACCAACTCATTGCCTTCTCATTACCATCTCATTATATTATCATGACAAACACATGCTAAACTCGTAATATTCTTATGGCCAACTCTTACTACTCGTATAAACAACTCATAAAATGCTCATGACCAACTCTTAATCGTCTAATGAGAAACTGATAATATTATCAGGAGTAGCTCATAATATTCTCAGAACCAACTCATAATTTTCTCATGAGTAACTAATAACCTTCTAATGACCAACTCATTACCTTCTCATGTCCAACTCATAACCTTCTAATGCAAAAATCAGTACCTTCTCACCACCAACTCGTAACCTTATAATGACCAACTCATTACCTTCTCACGACCAACTGATAACCTTCTCATAACCAAGATGATTTGCTGACCTGCTCTTTTTCACAAAATATTTTCCAAACTGAAAGTAAACACCTTCTTTTTGAATTCTGAGGTCAAAATGACCAAAGTACACTTCAAACTGTGCTTCACAAAAAGTAGTGCAGCATGTCCAGCTTACCTTCAATTTTCAAGCGGTTTTCGCTAGAAGCAAGTTAAATGTTTCAGAAATAAAGGAAAACATTCAATACATACCAGCCCTGTGTCTTTCGCCACTCCTATGCTTCACAGTAACTTACTCAATAGTTTACCTGAGGGAACTTTTGCGTTCCACCAGATTGGGCCCATGGTTCCCGGTCTAGCTCCATATTTAGCTGTACGCAGCCTTAAGCACGGTCGGCCTTTGGTAACGACAGAGTTAGAAAGAGTCATCTGTAATAAAGTAATGGAATTTGTGCTTGGCTATAGAATGATTTTTTTCTACGAACACTGGCACAGTTAAACGTAAAGAATATAGTGTATCCTTCTAATTAACACATTGTGCTCAAAATCACCTAATTATCTCTTAATAACGGATATATCTGTGAAAATCATAACTTTTAAATGTTGTCGCCACTGCGTGATTTTGTTGTTGCTGTTGTTGTTGTTTTTTTCGTGTTTTTTTTTTTGTTTGTTTGTATTTACTTTTTTCACAATATATGGCTTCTGTGTGTGTATTAAAGCCATGATTTAACCCGTGTATTATAGATGCAAATGAATCACTGTGTGTAGAGTAAAACATTTTTAGCTCAGTTGTTTGCATGGTAGGCTATATCATGCGATACGTTCAGACGCCTTAACTATTTATCATTATTGGAAGTATTGCTTTATAAGTGGGGCAGTCCTCAGTTTCGCACAAATGTCTATGGTGTAAATCAGAAAGAAAACAAATAAGCATAGTTTATGTTCGTTGATGGTATTAATAATAATTACAAATTACATGTTTGCTGTTTTCGGCCGAGAGGTTAAATACGTTACGTTGTAAACCTTCTCGACTCTACCCGCCGCAGATTCGAATCGCACTGGGACCTCGACTTGTATGTGAGTTTGTGTCGATTCTTTCGAATAGCGGCAACTGTACAGTACTGGTTCCATCCAGGAAAGGTGGGTGGTCTGCCTCCACCATCAAAAAATCTATCATATATAACCTTGCATGTGTTGATAATGACGTAAAACACGATCTACATCGTAATCTTCTAATGAATAACATATGAGTAGCTCATACTCTTCTCATAATCAACACAAAACCCTCTCATGACCAACTCATAACTTTCTCATGATCACCTCATAATATTGCCATGGACAAATCATACTCTTCTCATGACGAACTCATAATATTCTCATGACCACCTCATTATATTCGCATACTTTCATGACAAACATTTGCGTAACTCATAATATGCTCATGCCCAACTAATAACCATCTCATGACCGACTAATAAACTTCTCATGACCAACTCATGATTAGTAACTCATAACATTTTCATGACCAACTCATAACGTTCTCATGACCGACTCATAATATTCTCATTTGCAAATTCTACGCTTCTCATGGCCAACTTTTGCAAATCATACGCTTATCATGGACAGTTTATGAATTATTCATTATATTCTCTTGAGTAACTCTTAATACTCTCATAACCAACTAATAATCTTCTTATGTATATCTCATAACCTACTCATGACCAATTCATAATATCCTTTTGACCAACTCATTGCCTTCTCATTACCATCTCATTATATTATCATGACAAACACATGCTAAACTCGTAATATTCTTATGGCCAACTCTTACTACTCGTATAAACAACTCATAAAATGCTCATGACCAACTCTTAATCGTCTAATGAGAAACTGATAATATTATCAGGAGTAGCTCATAATATTCTCAGAACCAACTCATAATTTTCTCATGAGTAACTAATAACCTTCTAATGACCAACTCATTACCTTCTCATGTCCAACTCATAACCTTCTAATGCAAAAATCAGTACCTTCTCACGACCAACTCGTAACCTTATAATGACCAACTCATTACCTTCTCACGACCAACTGATAACCTTCTCATAACCAAGATGATTTGCTGACCTGCTCTTTTTCACAAAATATTTTCCAAACTGAAAGTAAACACCTTCTTTTTGAATTCTGAGGTCAAAATGACCAAAGTACACTTCAAACTGTGCTTCACAAAAAGTAGTGCAGCATGTCCAGCTTACCTTCAATTTTCATGCGGTTTTCGCTAGAAGCAAGTTAAATGTTTCAGAAATAAAGGAAAACATTCAATACATACCAGCCCTGTGTCTTTCGCCACTCCTATGCTTCACAGTAACTTACTCAATAGTTTACCTGAGGGAACTTTTGCGTTCCACCAGATTGGGCCCATGGTTCCCGGTCTAGCTCCATATTTAGCTGTACGCAGCCTTAAGCACGGTCGGCCTTTGGTAACGACAGAGTTAGAAAGAGTCATCTGTAATAAAGTAATGGAATTTGTGCTTGGCTATAGAATGATTTTTTTCTACGAACACTGGCACAGTTAAACGTAAAGAATATAGTGTATCCTTCTAATTAACACATTGTGCTCAAAATCACCTAATTACCTATTAATAACGGATATAGCTGTAAAAATCATAGCTTTTAAATGTTGTCGCCACTGCGTGATTTTGTTGTTGCTGTTGTTGTTGTTGTTTTTTTCGTGTTTTTTTTGTTTTTTTTGTATTTACTTTTTTCACAATATATGGCTTCTGTGTGTGTATTAAAGCCATGATTTAACCCGTGTATTATAGATGCAAATGAATCACTGTGTGTATAGTAAAACATTTTTAGCTCAGTTGTTTGCATGGTATATCATGCGATACGTTCAGACGCCTTAACTATTTATCATTATTGGAAGTATTGCTTTATAAGTGGGGCAGTCCTCAGTTTCGCACAAATGGCTATGGTGTAAATCAGAAAGAAAACAAATAAGCATAGTTTATGTTCGTTGATGGTATTAATAATAATTACAAATTACATGTTTGCTGTTTTCGGCCGAGAGGTTAAATACGTTACGTTGTAAACCTTCTCGACTCTACCCGCCGCAGATTCGAATCGCACTGGGACCTCGACTTGTATGTGAGTTTGTGTCGATTCTTTCGAATAGCGGCAACTGTACAGTACTGGTTCCATCCAGGAAAGGTGGGTGGTCTGCCTCCACCATCAAAAAATCTATCATATATAACCTTGCATGTGTTGATAATGACGTAAAACACGATCTACATCGTAATCTTCTAATGAATAACATATGAGTAGCTCATACTCTTCTCATAATCAACACAAAACCCTCTCATGACCAACTCATAACTTTCTCATGATCACCTCATAATATTGCCATGGACAAATCATACTCTTCTCATGACGAACTCATAATATTCTCATGACCACCTCATTATATTCGCATACTTTCATGACAAACATTTGCGTAACTCATAATATGCTCATGCCCAACTAATAACCATCTCATGACCGACTAATAAACTTCTCATGACCAACTCGTGATAAGTAACTCATAACATTTTCATGACCAACTCATAACGTTCTCATGACCGACTCATAATATTCTCATTTGCAAATCCTACGCTTCTCCTGGCCAACTTTTGCAAATCATACGCTTATAATGGCCAGTTTATGAATTATTCATTATATTCTCTTGAGTTACTCTTAATACTCTCATAACCAACTAATAATCTTCTTATGTATATCTCATAACCTACTCATGACCAACTCATAATATCCTTTTGACCAACTCATTGCCTTCTCATTACCAGCTCATTATATTATCATGACAAACATATGCTTAATTCGTAATATTCTCATGGCCAACTCTTACTACTCGTATAAACAACTCATAAAATGCTCATGACCGACTCTTAATCGTCTAATGAGAAACTGATAATATTATCAGGAGTAGCTCATAATATTCTCAGAACCAACTCATAATTTTCTCATGAGTAACTCATAACCTTCTAATGACCAACTCATTACCTTCTCATGTCCAATTCATAACCTTCTAATGCAAAAATCAGTACCTTCTCACGACCAACTCGTAACCTTAAGTTATAATGACCAACTCATTACCTTCTCACGACCAACTGATAACCTTCTCATAACCAACTCATAAACATAACCACTGTCATACGAAGATTATGAATTTGTCAAGAGTAACACATTATATTCTCATAACCAACTCATAAAATTCTCATGATCAACTCAATATTTTCACCAACTCATAATCTTCCCATGACAAACGCAAGAGTAACTCATAACATTCTGATGAATTACTCATAAAATTATCATGATCAACTCTAACCTTCTCATGCCCAACTCCTAAAGTTCTCAAATCAAACTTATAATATTCTCATGACCAACTTATAATGCATAATGAATAATTCAGTGTAAATCAGTACCCATTAAACTATTTGCAATTGTATGACATTGTTTGCCTAATAACATGCACTCTTGAACCTTTAAATTATTTGTGCAATAATCAACAACAATAAAACATAAAAATACCAAAACGAAATTGCCGTTTGTCCGTTTCATATCCGGTCATTTATTGCATATATAAATAAAATATACATGACTTTATTTTTCTTCGAAAAACAAAAAACATGAACAATATATTATTTATAGTTTGATGTTAACATCATGATCCTTGCATTTCTTTCTTGTTTTTGTTTTGTTTGTGTGTCTGTTTAGTGTTTTTCTCTCTTTTTTTTATCCCATCATACACATCCGTATAAACGGATTAGTATCGTCATCATCGTCTTCTTGAACAATGTGTTTGATGTTGTCCTTGATATATGAAGCATCACCACCACATACCATTTCGACCTTGTCTGCTTCGGCCTTCAGATCATCAGCGTTGACCTTTAGTTAAGAATAACGAATATGTTATTTTTTCGATATTAGTTAATGTATATTTTTTCAGTAAGAGATCGTATATATCTTAATAATATTGTTTTATTTCATGATAATTGTTTTAAGTATGTTTCAGGCCATATATGACGACCAGTGTCTGTGTGGTACTAATTAAAATAAGTAATACATTCGTTATGTATTAATTAATACATATGCCTGTATATATGAATTAAGATACTAGTCTGTCCTAGTGTACTTACATGAAATACTAGTACTAGAATAATGGCTGTTTATCTTACGGCATCTCCTATTGTACTTGTTGGGGAAAACCGTCTGTATGAATTAATGAATTAAGATATTAGTCAGTATTAATATACTTAGGAAATATAGTTGATGTTTATCTTACCACATCTCCTGTTGTATTTTTCGGGAAAAACACTGAAGCCAGGGGATTTAGCTGACGGCACGTGATAGCAGAATCCCAATTTCGGGGAACGAATATTGGTGCTTCCGGATTAAGCTGTATCTTATGCTTAATGACATTCATGATTTTAAACGAGTCTGGTTTTAACTTTTGCTATTAGTCGCAATGCTCTAAAACGTAGTGAATAGCAACGACGTCAGTGACGACACATAACGTTACGTCGCGTTGCGTATGGATTTGGACCACCATTATTTTCACATAGACCGTAATGTTAGCTCTACACAGAATAACACTTACCCTTATGCTCCGTGACACTTCAAATATCCATTAAAATGTATATACGTGACGACAAAACACAAAAATAGCAAAACAACAATGACCACAACTGCTCTATGCACCAGCATTTGACTCAAAATGAAAGTAGATGACCTTTTTTGACAACAACAGCCGAACCACACCTCATTTTGTTTAAAATCTTACCTCATACAAAGTAGTACCACTCAGCACTCTGATGACTGATTCCTTTGCTTTTTGCACCCATTTCTTCGGAAATCTATCCTCAAAACAAAAACAGTAAATATACGTACCTCTTTTATGTACTAAATCAATTACACAGTCCCAAATAACACCACTGATGGTACTACTTTCGAGTACGACCATTTTCAACTTTTGACCTCTCTGGTTACCGGTCCAAGTCCGTATGTCCGCGCGTTAATTAAGGTTGCAGAAAACTAAATACTTTGCCATAGATCTCCTGTGGCACCTGTCAGCTAATATCTCAAGAATTATACACCAGATTTTCTTTAAATTACCTTATTCATCGATATTTCCATCACAAAGCCTTTGAAAGTGTGAAAAAGACAACTTTTCCACCTCAAACACGTCTGTGTTTACAAACACTATTGAATCCGCTCTGAATATTGACATGCAATTTAAATGGATGTTAAATTTTCAATAACATGAAAAAATATTGTTTTATTTAATTTAATGATCCTAGCTGACGGAAATTCGTTTACCTCTAGTTTATCCTTCCTGAAAATGCATATTGAATATTTCAAAGTTATATCTGCTGACCTATGTGAACTTTCACTTCTGTACTGAATCGTACACACAAAAAAGGCGGAGCTTAAGCCAGGTTATATTTAGCTGTACGCAGCAAAAAGCACGCTCGGCCTTTGGTAACGACAGAGTTAGAAAGAGTCATCTGTAAGAAAGTAATGGAATTTGTGCGTGGCTATAGAATGATTTTTTCTACGAACACTGGCACAGTTAAACGTGAACAATATAGTGTGTCATTCTACTTAACACGTTGTGCTCAAATTGACCTAACTATCTCTTAATAACGGATATATCTGTGAAAATCATAGCTTTTAAATGTTGTCGCCACTGCGTGATTTTGTTGTTGATGTTGTTGTTGTTGTTGTTTTCGTTGTGTTTTTTTGTTTGTATTTACTTTTTTCACAATATATGGCTTCTGTGTGTGTATTAAAGCCATGATTTAACCCGTGTATTATACATGCAAATGAATCACTGTGTGTAGAGTAAAACATTTTTAGCTCAGTTGTTTGCATGGTATATCATGCGATACGTTCAGACGCCTTAACTATTTATCATTATTGGAAGTATTGCTTTATAAGTGGGGCAGTCCTCAGTTTCGCACAAATGTCTATGGTGTAAATCAGAAAGAAAACAAATAAGCATAGTTTATGTTCGTTGATGGTATTAATAATAATTACAAATTACATGTTTGCTGTTTTTGGCCGAGAGGTTAAATACGTTACGTTGTAAACCTTCTCGACTCTACCCGCCGCAGATTCGAATCGCACTGGGACCTCGACTTGTATGTGAGTTTGTGTCGATTCTTTCGAATAGCGGCAACTGTACAGTACTGGTTCCATCCAGGAAAAGTGGGTGGTCTGCCTCCACCATCAAAAAATCTATCATATATAACCTTGCATGTGTTGATAATGACGTAAAACACGATCTACATCGTAATCTTCTAATGAATAACATATGAGTAGCTCATACTCTTCTCATAATCAACACAAAACCCTCTCATGACCAACTCATAACTTTCTCATGATCACCTCATAATATTGCCATGGACAAATCATACTCTTCTCATGACCAACTCATAATATTATCATGACCACCTCATTATATTCGCATACTTTCATGACAAACATTTGCGTAACTCATAATAGTCTCATGCCCAACTAATAACCATCTCATGACCGACTAATAAACTTCTCATGACCAACTCGTGATTAGTAACTCATAACATTTTCATGACCAACTCATAACGTTCTCATGACCGACTCATAATATTCTCATTTGCAAATCCTACGCTTCTCATGGCCGACTTTTGCAAATCATACGCTTATCATGGCCAGTTTATGAATTATTCATTATATTCTCTTGAGTAACTCTTAATACTCTCATAACCAACTAATAATCTTCTTATGTATATCTCATAACCTACTCATGACCAACTCATAATATCTTTTTGACCAACTCATTGCCTTCTCATTACCATCTCATTATATTATCATGACAAACACATGCTAAACTCGTAATTTTCTTATGGCCAACTCTTACTACTCGTATAAACAACTCATAAAATGCTCATGACCAACTCTTAATCGTCTAATGAGAAACTGATAATATTATCAGGAGTAGCTCATAATATTCTCAGAACCAACTCATAATTTTCTCATGAGTAACTCATAACCTTCTAATGACCAACTCATTACCTTCTCATGTCCAACTCATAACCTTCTAATGCAAAAATCAGTACCTTCTCACGACCAACTCGTAACCTTATAATGACCAACTCATTACCTTCTCACGACCAACTGATAAACTTCTCATAACCAACTCATATACATAACCACAGTCAAACGAAGATTATGAATTTGTCAAGAGTAACACATTATATTCTCACAACCAACTCATAAAATTCTCATGATCAACTCATAATTTTCACCAACTCATAATCTTCTCATGACAAACGCAAGAGTAACACATAACATTCTGATGAATTACTCCTAAAATTCTCATGACCAACTCTAACCTTCTCATGCCCAACTCCTAATATTCTCAAATCAAACTTATAATATTCTCATGACCAACTTATAATGCATAATGCATAATTCAGTGTAAATCAGTACACATTAAACTATTTGCAAGTGTATGACATTGTTTGCCTAAGAACATGCACTCTTGAACCTCTAAATTATTTGTGCAATAATCAACAACAATAAAATATAAAAATACCAAAACGAAATTGCCTTTTGTCCCTTTCATATCCGGTCATTTGTTGCATATATACATAAAATAGACATGACTTTATTTTTCTTCGAAAAACAAAAAACATGAACAATATATTATTTATAGTTTGATGTTAACATCATGATCATTGCATTTCTTTCTTGTTTTTTGTTTTGTTTGTGTGTTTCTTTAGTGTTTTTTTTCTCTCTTTTTCTTATCCCATCATGCACATCCTTATAAACGGATTAGTATCGTCATGATCGTCTTCTTGAACAATGTGTTTGATGATGTCGTTGATATATGTAGCATCACCACCACAGACCATTTCGACCATGTCTGCTTCGGCCTTCAGATCATCAGCGTTGACCTTTAGTTAAGAATAATGAATATATTATTTTTTCGGTATTAGTTAATGTATATTTTTTCAGTAAGAGATCGTATATATCTTAATATTCTTTCATGAATTTTGTTTTAAGTATGTTTCAGGCCATAAATGACGACCAATGTCTGTGTGGTACTAATTAAAATAAGTAATACATTCGTTATTTATCAATTAATACATATGCCTGTATATAAGAATTAAGATACTAGTCTGTCCTAGTGTACTTACATGAAATACTAGTACTAGAATAATGGCAGTTTATCGTACGGCATCTCCTATTGTACTTTTTGGGGAGATCCGCCTGTATGAATTAATGAATTAAGATATTAGTCAGTATTAATATACTTAGGAAATATAGTTGATGTTTATCTTACCACATCTCCTGTTGTATTTTTCGGGAAAAACGCTGAAGCCAGGGGATTTAGCTGACGGCACGTGATAGCAGAATCCCAATTTCGGGGAACGAATATTGGTGCTTCCGGATTAAGCTGTATCTTATGCTTAATGACATTCATGATTTTAAACGAGTCTGGATTTAACTTTTGTTATTAGTCGCAATGCTCTAAAACGACGTCAGTGACGACACATAACGTTACATCGCGTTGCGTATGTCCGCGCGTTAAGGTTGCAGAAAACTAAATACTTTCCCATAGACTTCCTGTGGCACCTGTCAGCTAATATCTCAAGAATTATACACCTGATTTTCTTTAAATTATCTTATTTCATAGATATTTCCATCACAAAGCCTTTGAAAGTGTGAAAAAGAAACTTTTCCAGCTCAACCTCTCTGCACATGTCTGTGTTTACAAACACTATTGAATCCGCACTGAATATTGACATGCAATTTAAATGGATGTTAAATTTTCAAAAACATGAACAAATATTGTTTTATTTAATTTAATGATCCTAGCTGATGGGAATTAGTTTACCTATAGTTTATCCTTCCTGAAAATGCATATTGAATATTTTAAAGTTATTATCTGCTGACCTCTGTGAACTTGCACTTCTGTACTGAATCGTACACAACAATAGGCGGGGCTTAAGCCAGGCTATATGGACCTAGACCACCATTATTTTTAAATAGGGTTGTTAATAAATACCTACCCGAAAATATCCAGTCCTGACTATGCTGGCCATATAACACACACAATGTAGTATCAGTCATGCCCAGTGCAACACAAAAATGGGCCTTAGATGATTTGCTGACCTGCTCTTTTTCACAAAATATTTTCCAAACTGAAAGTAAACACCTTCTTTTTGAATTCTGAGGTCAAAATGACCAAAGTACACTTCAAAAAGTAGTGCAGCATGTCCAGCTTACCTTCAATTTGCATGCGGTTTTCGCTAGAAGCAAGTTAAATGTTTCAGAAATAAAGGAAAACTTTCAATACATACCCGCCCTGTGTCTTTCACCACTCCTATGCTTCACAGTAACTTACTCAATAGTTTACCTGAGGGAACTTTTGCGTCCCACCAGATTGGGCCCATGGTACCCGGTCTAGCTCCATATTTAGCTGTACGCAGCCTTAAGCACGGTCGGCCTTTGGTAACGACAGAGTTAGAAAGAGTCATCTGTAAGAAAGTAATGGAATTTGTGCGTGGCTTTAGAATGATTTTTTCTACGAACACTGGCACAGTTAAACGTGAACAATATAGTGTGTCATTGTATTTAACACGTTGTGCTCAAAATCACCTAATTATCTCTTAATAACGGATATATCTGTGAAAATCATAGCTTTTAAATGTTGTCGCCACTGCGTGATTTTGTTGTTGCTGTTGTTGTTGTTGTTGTTGTTTTTTTCGTGTTTTTTTGTTTTTTTGTATTTACTTTTTTCACAATATATGGCTTCTGTGTGTGTATTAAAGCCATGATTTAACCAGTGTATTATAGGTGCAAATGAGGACCGAATCACTGTGTGTAGAGTAAAACATTTTTATCTCAGTTGTTTGTATGGTATATTGCATAGTCAGTATTATCACATAACATGGCGTCTGGGAGTGCAGTAAAGCCATGACTTATTTTATCGTAATACACTAGTAGTACACTAGTGTATTACAGATGCAAATGAAGACCGAATGTGTTTGAATACGTTAAAACTTTTAATACTAAATTGTTTTTATGGTATATCATACGGTACGTTCAGACCCTTTAATTATTTATCATTATTTGAAATCTTACTTCATAAAATGAACGTTAATAACGTTAAATATGGTTTAGGGTGTCGCATTATTTCTAAGGCGAACGCATTTACAACCGCGTAACGTAATCTTCTCATGAATTACTATGTTCCTTCTCATAACCAACACATAATATTCTCATGAACACCTCATTTCCTTTTTATTACCATCTCATTATATACGCATGACAAACACATGCGTAACTCATAAAATGCTCATGACCAACTCATAATCTTCTTACGACCAACTCATGAGAAACTCATAATATTCTCATAACCAACTAATACTTTTCCCCTGAATAACTCATAACCTTCTTATACAAAGATTATGAGTTGGTCATGAGTAACGCATTAACATAACCAACTCATAAAATGATCATGGCCAACTCATATATTTCTCATGACCTACTCATAATCTTCTCATGACAAACGCATGAGTAGGCTAACTCCTAACATTCTGATGAATGACTCGTGATATTGTCTTAATGTGTAGAGGTATGAAATG
Organism: Cyrtodaria siliqua; assembly: GCA_037043455.1. Lineage (NCBI taxonomy): Eukaryota > Metazoa > Mollusca > Bivalvia > Adapedonta > Hiatellidae > Cyrtodaria > Cyrtodaria siliqua. The sequence goes on along the minus strand of JAWPHD010020307.1, from coordinate 3,503 downwards.
TTGGGGAGTTGGATAAATCCCGGAGGCCATTTTGGGGGGTCCCAAAGGGAGTGTGTGTTCACGTGATCACGTGAAATAAAAACAAGGATCACGTCTTCACGTAAAAATAGCAGAACTTTCACATTTCACGTTAAATGTGGATGAGCAGACGTGAAGCGCTATAGGCTCGAGCTTCTCTAGTACAATGTGTGGGTTGCAACAACAACAAAAAAACAACAAAACAAAACCACACACAATCACACACAAACTTGAGCCGTCAGATGCATTCTGAGGCTTTCAAATTGACCCCATTAACAAAAAATACAAACAATAAACTCAAACGGAGGAATAGCTTCTGCCATTCTGCAAGTCCATAAACAAGCAGATACGATTCTCGCGCGCTCTTAGATCTGCGCGCACCTAACGGTATTATGTTGTACTACCGAGACCATCATACAAATAGTAATAGATTTGGAATCCAGTCAAGGGAGACCACTTTTGTCAGCAAACTGTATTAGACTAGTTCCAGGCCGACCAGTGCTACTTGTAATGTAGTGAGCTATGTCAGTGAAACTGTCGGCATACCACCAGTCTATACTGCCTATACTGTATCTGATACACGACTCGGCTGATTGAAGTGTCCCCGGGTCTCCCCGTGCCAGATGTTCGCGCAAGTACGAAAGTTCAGCTCTCGGGGGAGGCTCGGGGAGGAGGAGGAGGGACACTAAAAAGACTGAAAAGGACTAAAAATTCACGTTTCACGTCACCATATCACGCGATCACGTTTTACCAAGACCAAAATCACGGATCACGCTGATATAATTTTCACGCAATCACGCAAAAATATTGTTTGTTTCACGTGTCACGTTTTTAAAAACACCCCGATCACGTTTTCACGCAAAACCCCTTTGGGACCCACATTTTGCGTTCGGAGGGCTATGCACTGTTGGGGAGTTTGCGTTCGGAGGGCCGAACGGTAAACGGTATGAACTGTTCGGGAGTTTGTAGCAACTTGCGGTAATGAGCACGTGAATATCAAGACGACGTTACGTCAGTCGACGTTGTACGTCATTCAAACAAAACAAACCCATCGACATCGGACACATTAACTGCATCTTGTTTGTTTTCGCTCCACCTCAAAAGAAAATGGTGTTCACTCGGAATTGAGGCGCAACAAGACGCAATATATAGTTTATTGCAGGCATGATCAATAGAAATGTAAGTTGTTGTTTTTACGATAGTTAAACAGCTACAGACTACAGTAGATCTATTATTTGGGGCGCTTGTTTCAGCCAAAGGTTTTTCTGCAGTAACTCGAGCAATTTAAATAATACGTACATCAGTCATATATCATTAGAATTGGCATTTTTAGTGGTAAATAAAACTACTTTACTTTTGAAAATCAGTTGAGAAATAAATATTTTACAGCCAGAATATAGACTAAAATTCCTTGTTGTTGGGACAGCAGAAAATTACAAAATGTCAAATAACTTCAGTAAAACTTGATATTTTGTTATAAAACTTTCAGGGTGTCTTAATGTACTAATATCCAACAATTTAAAACTATTTTTGAATAAAAAATCTTAAAAAATATATTTTTCGAATTTTCATGCAGCAGAATTTTGCATTGAAAATGACCCATCAAAATCAACTTTCGCACATGAAATTTTTATTTCTCAACCGATTTTGAAAAGTAAGGTACTATTTTTATTTACCACTAAACATGTCTGTTCCACTGATATATAACTTATATATATGTAGTAGATTAATTTTATCTTAAAAGTCCAAAAAACCTTTGGCTGAAACAAGCGCCCCAAACAATAGATCCATCTATTGTTATGTCTTGAGAAAAATAATTAAATAGCTCAGTCTGCCCATAGCGTAAACTTGCCCCTTTGGGTTTATATTGCAACAACGAAGATTTGGAGCCTTACTTTGTATTTCTGTAAGACATGTGAGAAATGATCTGTAAGGAAAACATGTTTAAAATAAAACAAAGTTTTTACCTATTAAGTTTAAGGCTATATGTAGGCCTATCTCGTATTACTTCACTGCCTACTGTATACTGAATGCTAAATTATTTTATCATGTCGATCTTCATAAATCTGCCGAGAAACAGGGTGCCTGAGATAAAATTTTCCTATCCCGCCAAGCGCACCTTTTTTGATGACGTCAGCACGTCTTTTGATGACGTCAGGGTATTATTTGATGACGTCTGACTCTGGGTATTTTTGAACGGAAAAAAATGGGAAGAAAGCGGAAAATGATTTTAACTATCAACATGATAAAAAGAATATCATGTTAAGGATGTTGGCTGGGCAAGTTTTGACATCTTCAAGTCTAAACATTTTATTTTTTAAATCATAGTTTTATTTGTCAACAGAATTGTTTCATTTTTTCCATTCTAGTAGATATGTATATAATGTAGGTTTTAAGATGATAACATATCAAATTATAAGCAAATTATTTTTTTTCATATTTTTTCCGTCATTTGTGCTCATTTTTTGTTGTGAACAAAATAGGGGGTATGGGTAGCTCTGAGTAGAATTTATCCTTTTTCTATAAAATAAATCAGATTTTTGTTTTTCAGTAGTGGAATACTTATATAAAAGTAGATACTGAGCTAATTTTATTTTCGATCTCCATGTCAATATTGTGTGTTCAGTAGTTTACATTGAAAATGTCAAAATAACTCTAAAATGGGTGTAATTTAAAGAATTTTTAATAAAAAATCATTAGAAGCCTGGTGACATATATATTTTTTTACTTGTTTTGAAAGAAATGTCATAGGACCTTGACATATACAAGTTTTAAAAAAAGTTGATCATTAGAACATATTTTTTTATCTTGAATTAATTTTTCGGTAAAAACAAAAGTGGGTGGGGTACGGTCCGTATATGTTTGCTTTTTAAAGTAAAAAGACGAATGAGGATTACAATTGTTTTTGTATGATTTGAAAGATATGTATATATGCAATCGAAAATTAATTGTTGTTTTTCAATAAACTTAATGTTATGAAAACAAATGTGAAAATATTCAATGATTATATTTTTCCTCTTTTCAGTGAAATTTTGAAGTTAGAATTATGTGCCTTCTCCAATGACGTCTAGTAGTAAAAAAGGTTTGGTGACCTAGCCTTTTTTTGATAATTTTGAATCTAAATTATACCAAAGAAGCTTTAAATATGAATTTAAAAAAAATCTCATCACTACGTCCTTTCCCAGCCAACCTCCTTAATGCTTGATCGTAGGTCTATCCAGTTTATCAGGTTCGGCACGGTAAAAATGAAGCCCTCGGTACAGCCTCGGATTTCATTTTCTCAGCCTCACCTGATAAACTGAATAGATCAGGCACTAACATGATATTCTATATATTTCTCCCCGGTTCTTACGTAAAAGGTTAACTTATTGTTTGGGGCGCTTGTTTCAGCCAAAGGTTTTTTGGACTTTTAAGATAAAATTAATCTACTTACTACCTATATAAGTTATATATCAGTGGAACAGACATTTTTAGTGGTAAATAAA
>JAWPHD010020306.1:0-32337 GCA_037043455.1 Cyrtodaria siliqua | reverse complement strand
ATAAGCAAAGAAATGGGGAAAACGTCGGTGGCGACGATCAGGTTGAGTAAAACAGCAAAGTTCGAAAGGGCTAAAAGTCCCTGACGTCAAATTAGACATCTTTCGAGAAGGTTTCGGGTCGCGTGCGATGCTTAAACATAACCACACGAAACTGCATACTCGGATTTTGCATATCAAGACAAATAAACTATTTAACGAAGAAATAGCAAGTATATCCACATTGTTTGCCCTTATTTTGGCGTTGGAACTCCCTCAGAAGTGGCGATGGAGCACTTTTGCGTATACCTCCAAACGGAGGTAGCTCCACTGATAACCAGCCGTGTAATATATACAGCTTTGTAATACGAAAGTAACAGTCTTTATACTCGATTCTGTAGTAGCTTGTAACTCTGTAATTGAATAGCATATGTGCATTTCAACTTTATATCGTACCGTTTATACACATTAAATAAACACCGTATAAATCTGAATTTCAAATAAAATCGTCCCAACTTGATGGCTCAATACTTTTATTCAGCTGCCGAAGGTTTTTTATCTGTGTATGGTTATCTAGAGTACTCGTCTGAAAAATTTAAATGGTATAAACACATATTTTGTAATGTTGAAAGGTTACCATTTCACTTGCTGAAATGACGTTTTCATAAATCAGTCTACTGTAGCATGTAATCATTACTATTATATGAATATTAGCGACAAAACATTCACAATCCTCAATAGATCTGTACAACTAACTACGGTAACGATTACGGTAAGGATTACGATAAGGAATACTGACTAAAACAGAGGGTTTTTCTCAACAGGCAATACGCCTTGAATGCTCGACCAAGCGTTTGGGCATCACTATGTATAGGTCAATGGAATTTATTATTGACACTACATGAACTTGTAGGGAAAAGTGGGTGGTCTGCCACTACTACCAAAATATATAGCCTAAAATGGGCTGAAAATAACGTACACTACCATTCAACCAAACAGCCAAGCATCATTATTTTGGAATGTATTAAACTTTTTGGCATACATGATATGATGAGATTGCTTACAGAGCAATATATCATTTTTACAAACGATCAGTTTATTCGCCATGCTTCCTTTTCTAAGCCTCACCTAATAACAGAGTATAAGAGTGGACCGTTGAAAAAAACATACGCATTGTTAAAATAATGCATGAACAAACACTAACCTTTCATAGTTATAAATTACTCTATAACGTCCTAAAGACACGGCTCGGAGACAATATATTGTAGTTAATGGAATTGAATTGAATGTTGTTTAACAGCTCCTCAACACAGTATAGGTTAGTTAGAGCCGCCCCAGAGAGAGGGGAAGGATACATAGGAATCCGGGAACCTACCCTACTCTTATTATCGAATAGATTCCTATGGTTCTTTAACGTGCTCGGAAGATAGACCGATACACGGGACCGCCCGGTTTACGTCCCCATCCGACGGACGAGGCTAAGGTAAAGTGTCTTGCCCAAGAACACACCGACGGAACTCAGTGGCACCACGGAGGATTGAACCCGGGGCATCCGGTTTCAAATCCGCCGCGCTACCGACTGCGCCACGCCAGCCCCTAGGATAAAAATCATACGCTACATTTACAACATTTATGATGAGATGGTTTACAGAGCAATATATCACTTTTACAAACGATCAGTTCTTCGCCATGCTTCCTTTTCTAAGCCTCACCTAATAACAGAGTGGACCGTTGGAAACGGCCGAACACGATAAATACGAAAGTTGATATTCGCTTCATACCATCTTTGTAAACTGGTTTAATTAATTTAATATTTTTTGCATTTCCTTTGAAACAATATAGCACTTAATCTAGAATATACTTTATAAATAGTTCGCATTTTTTTCGCTGTTAATTCGATTTTGCCGGTATTAAATGAAAAAATCCACGAAACGCTTGTTTTTCCCCGCGTTTATGCGGTTTTAAACGCCGGTAATCAATGGCAAATTACCCTAAAGCACTAGTTAAGGCGATTTATGGATTACGCCATTTACTACCAATGTTTAAAACCGCATAAACGCCGAAAAAAAATGAGATGTTTAATAAATGAGCACTCATGTATAACATACATTGCAAAATAAAAAACTAACCTTTAATAGTGGCGGCCTCATCCATTTCGATGTAAGGGTCAACCGATAAATTCGATTGGTCTAGTGTGCATTCAAGGCAATAAGCGCACGCGCTGCACGATCTTTCAGTTTTTCAAAACCCCACAGGGTTTTGTATTTAAAGTCAGATATTGAAATAAAAGGTAGTACAGTTTCAGTTTTCAGTATTTTCAGTACTACCATAGGTTTAAATACATTTATTGGTTCAAAGTAATCAACAGTTAGAAATATGTAAATCAATTTATTTGCACTATTCAAATGTGTAAAAAAAAAACTAACAGAATATCACGACTTAAAAACAAGCAAAATTGCCGTTTGTCCCTTTCAATGTATCCTGGTGCGTAACATAGGATAACAAACATTGAATATTCTTGTAAATAAGGGGTAATTTTAGTTTCATTCATTATATTTAGACCATCTAAAATAGAAAATATCAATATTTTTCCACACCACAAATAACATTAAGAATTGACACTTTCTCACTTAACAATTCGAGCTCATAGTGGGATTCGAGCCCGCAGGAGTGAGAGGCGAGAAAGTTTTTCACTATCCCGGCTACGGCGACAATTTAAGGGTAAGACATACGGGATAAAAGTGTGTATTATATGGGGCGCGCGCCATTTCTACTGTTAGTCATCATTGGATTCAACATACAATTATTCTGGAAAAAAACAGAATTCACTAAACGTCATGTAGAAAAACATTTTATTTCGAAGGATCCTGCATTTTACTTCGAAGGATCTTCCGCCCGCACCCACACACAAATACTCGAACCAAAATCTTGGATCTGCATCTGATGTGTACCCTCCTCTCAAAATGTTTTTAGTGATCAATTATTCGGCAAGCCCCTTTAAACTCCAGCCGAGTCTGGGTGGTTGCATCGAAGACAGTATTAAGAAACAATAGTCTGAAAGGTCGATGCATATGGCGTTTATATATATATATATTGACCACAATATAAATAACATGCATTTTTTAATTTGATTTTTTATTGGCTTTTTTCTACACAAACCCCTGTGAGCCTTCTAAAACCCAGGTTGTTATACAACTTTGAGATCTGCCCCCAACCTTTTCTCGTGTTTAGTACGTAGTCGTTATCGTAGTTAGTTGTACAGGTTTAATAAAGTATTTTTTGTCGTTTATAATTGTGTTTGTAATGCTACGTAAAATAAATATTGCATCTGTTGTTGACTTTCCTTTTCTAAAGCCGAATTGAGCATCAGATACCATATTATTATTTTCGCACCATTTGTCAATCCGCGTATTTAAAATGCTTGTAAATATTTTACTCATACAATTAATTAACTGTAATTGTTAACAGTGTTTGAATCGCCTTTTTATGTAGAGGAATCATAAAACCCTTAGACCTGCTTTCCGGAAAGCAACCTGTATCAAAACTAATATTAAAAATATCAGTAATATGGCCCGATAATATATCACAACTAGCAATGAAATATTCATTAAGTATAAAATCGACCGAAACCGCCTTATTTTTATTTAACGCTCTTATTGCCAACTCTACCTCAGCTACGCTTATCTTTTTATCTAATTCTTCGAAAATTGGGCCATTATCGTTGAACTCATGATAAACATTAAAGTTCTTCTGAAATAGACGTTTTTTATATCTTTAAATACATTTGAAAAATAGTTCTCAAAATCATCCACCCACAGATATAATTCTCTAGGCTTTGAATGTCGCATATTTTCAAAACTCTTTCGTCTGCTTAAATTTAAACGCGCGTCGTTTCTTTATAATTTAATCTCTTATAAACATGTTTTAGATTAGCAAGCGATGTTCTATTTTCGTTTGACTTTAATATGTTGAACTCATTCAAAGAATGTTTATAAAGTTGTTTAGACTGGTAGCATTCTTCAGCGAACCATTATTTCGTGTCACTATTTTTAATTTGAAACCCCGATGAAGTGATTTTGGTGTGCTTCATAAAAAATGAGATTATCTACAGTATTCGTGTTATCTTAATTAAAAGTATCGAACAATGCATTAAAACATGGCAATTTACCAATAATACCCCGTCGAAACTGTTCCCTATGCAATTTATCCCATTTTGAATTTTTTATAGACTCAGTTTCGTATGACTGTTTATCCTTCCCGTCGTGCGTTTTGCCAGCAAGAGTGAACGATAACGGTGCATGGTCACTAAATTCATTAAATGCATGCATACAAAAATCGCTCACACATGGAAAATCGCGTTCTTTTAACAATATATGATAAATTACGCTGCTTCCATGCCTAATGACGTACATTATAGATCTCACACCACAATCTCACACTAATCTACCATTGGCCAATCGAAAAGAAGTAGCTTTACGAAAGTCCGATAACCTGTTACCTTGTGGATTCGCACATGTATCTCGTGAGGTATAATTTAAACAACAATAACAAAACAAGTGTAAAATAAGATAATTATGTGACATATATTACATGGATAACCAAGGGTAAAACATCTTGAAAAAAAGAAAATGTAAAAAAGCTGGTGGCCAATATGCTTTATAGCTTCATTAGTTTTGCGAATAAGCGCACGAAAGTTTTCGAAAATGTTATTTAGCTTCCCTTCCACAGTTCTACTCAGTCACAACTCCCTCAAGTAGTCTGATCGGACAATACAAACAGTTAATATGGGGTATATCCTCCCCGCTGCTGTTCAACAACACGGCAGCGTTAATGCATTGATGTTACCTATTTTCTTCGTCGAATCAGTGGAATTTGGTCCCATACCTCCAGAAGAGCCTGGTGAAGTTCGTCAAGGTTGGTTATTTCCGGTTCTCTTTCCCGAACTCGGCACTCCAGCTCGTCCCAAAGATGCTCAATTGGGTTCAAGTCTGGAGATAAGGAAGGCCAATTCATAGAGCGGATGTTTTATGTTATCTTGTATTCAGTAATTTTGCGTGCTGTATGTGGACGCGCATTGTCGTCCAGTAGAATCATTTTTTCCACTGGTTCAAGGATGTCATCGCGATATTTTCTCGCATTTAAGGTACCCTGAATGATCTACAGCGGCAGTTTATGGTCATAATTGAAAGTCCCCACACCATCACACTTCCTCCACCTACATTCTTCTGCAGGCAATCTGGTTTGTAACGCACTCCTCTTAAACGACGTACACGTCGTCTACCATCTTTATGGTAGAGCCAAAACCGGCTCTCATCTGTCCATAGAATCCTACTCCAGGAGCGAATGCGCCATGCCGCATGCTGCTGACCAAAGTGAAGACGGCCAGCCATATGTCTTGGAGTTAGGCGACGTCTAGTAGCTGGACGTCTGGCACGTAAACCAGCAAGGAGAAGACGCTTATCAACAGACAAGTGAACTTCTTAGAAGTGCTATTTTGCGTTCAAACGTTCGTGACGCCTGGACCATTGAAGGGAAAGTGACAGTTATGCTGAAGAACGGTGAAAAACTAAAAATTAGCAATGCAGCTAACTTTAAACTTGACTCTTTGGGAACTGTTACCGAGGAACATGCCTGGAGAAGGCGATAAACTATAGTCTAGTTTCCATGATATGCAAATAACGTACTAGATGTGCTTCTTTTTTTCTTCTTTTTTGTATGTCACAGCGAGATTCTGTTTTTAATATGTTTATTTACTTCACTTCCCATATAACTTTACAAAAATGGTCATTAATTAATGTGTTCATTGTGTGAAATCTACAACTTACAAACTATTGAGGCCTAATGATAGTTTGCAGATTATGTTTATGCTTGTGTTTGTTTATTTCTAGGAATAATCTTAATTTAATAGTTTACACTGAGTCTATGCCTTGGTTTGGGTGTGCATACATATACTATAGACAAATCAAAAGTGAATGTACTTCTCTGTTTACATCACGTGATATCGGAATGTGTGATCTAGTGGCCCAGTTAGTAATTCCCAACTGTCTATTTTTAGCCATATGATATACACTAATTATATCAATACTGCATAGTTGTAGTAATTATGGTTTTTAGTCTTAGTTTTAATTCAATAAAAAAAAAGATTTTTTGTTAAGCCATGTTATAGAAATTCCCACAATTCAAAAGGAACACGTTGTGTTCGCATTCGCATGCGTTACACAGACAGTGACCTGCTTTTTTTGTGTCCGTTTAGACGTGACGTCATTTATAGCTGACATTTTGTAGACGCTTTATGGGCCAAGCATTACAGAACGCCTTAAATATTAAAGCGTGTAACATACTTTGACGTGTAGAAGTTCCGGTTTTGATAAAAGTTTCGAAAACAGCGCGTTGTATTGATTAATTTCACAGATCTTTCGTGTGCACATTCATTACAGGTATGTACAATATACCAGTACACTAATGTTGTACCGAATGATGCCTGCCGGCAACAACAAATATGATTACATGTTTGTTGCATTGTTGTTTGTTAATAGCTTTGTTTCTTATGCGACCTACTTTCGTTTTTAACATTTCGAGTTTGAAATTGATGTTTATATTACACCCGACCCGTTTCGTACTTACTCTTTTCAATAAGCCATTTTTCATTAAGCCATTATACTCACTGTTGTAACTGACTGTTTATTGTGTTCTGTGATAAGTTGTCATTTGGCCAGCAGACATGAGCTGTTGAATGACAAATAATATAAAATGCTGCAGCATGAATTGCCAAGGTTTATCGGATGTCTCCAAAAGATCTGATATCTTAATTTTTTTAAAAAAGAAGAAATATGATATTTGCTTTTTACAAGATGTTCATTTTCTACCGATTTTAATTTTGCAATAAATCAAGATTTAGACACTGATAATTATTTACACGAAAATAACAAAAAAGCACGAGATGAAATGGTAAATATTCTGTTTGAGCTAAAGATGCTGGACATATGGAGGGATTTTAACATAGAAAAAAACACTTTACATAGTTTAAAAATTCACCAATGAAGAGGGCCATATTAGACTATTTTTTTATATCTGAGAACTTATAAACATATGTAAATGACTCATACATAGCACCCGGATATAGAACGGATCATTCACGGGTCATATTTGACTTTACTATAGGTAAATTTAAACCCGGAAACGCTTTTTGGAAATTTAACAATTCGTTGCTAGGGACCTTGAATACATAGATTTAGTTAAAAATATTATTAGTAATACAAAAGAACAGTATTCAATACATCAAAACATAGACGCCACGCCAGATTGTGACATACAGTTTTCAATAAGTGATAATTTAATTTGAAAATATTGATTTAAGTGAACTGTTTTCGAACAATAATATAAACAAATTAACGGATGAACAAAAAAACTCTATTGATGGAAAAATTACATATTTAGAAGCCGGTAAATTACTAAGGGCGTTCCAGAACAACAAATCACCAGGTTCCGACGGTTATACAACATATTTCTTTAAAAACTTTTGGAAGGATTTAGGACATTTTATAGTCAGATCTCTAAGTTTTGGTTATCAAAAAGAAGAACTATCAAGCACCCAAAAAGAAGGAGTAATAACGTGTATCCCAAAAGGCGATAAAGACAAAACATTACTAAAAAACTGGAGACCCATATCTCTCCTCAATACCACCTATAAAATAGGTTCTGCTTGCATAGCAAACAGGATAAAAACGTTCTTGCCATCAATTATTGATCCAGATCAGACAGGTTTTATTTCTGGACGTTATATGGGTGAAACCAAAAGAACTATATAATTATGATCTTTTTCATTTTGCAAGCAAAAACAAAATTGTGGGCTTATTACTTACGGTAGATTTTGAAAAAGCTTTTGACTCCCTCTCATGGTCTTTTATTCATGAAGTTTTAACTTTTTTTAATTTTGGCGATTCTATTAAAAGGTGGGTAAGGACTTTTTATAATAATATTAAATCATGTGTGGTAGTAAATGGTCATGCCTCACCTTTTTTAATATAAATAGAGGCATATGCTGAAGTACTGGCCATCTTAATTAGAACAAATAAAAATAGTACAGGTATAGTGGTAGATGGTACTGAGTTCTTGGTAAATCAATATGCAGACGACACTATTCTCACATAAGATGGCTCGGAAAAGTCATTAAAACATACGCTATGGGTTTTACAATGTTATGCAAAAATGTCTGGTCTTAAATGTAACATGGAGAAGACAAGAGTTATCTGGTTTGGCGCAAAAAGGGAAGTAATGCTATATTATGCTCAGAGGCTAAGTTAAATTGGGACCAAAGCAATTTCAAACTACTGGGAATTATTTTTTCAACGAATCTGGAGGATATGATACCTTTAAATTATAATAATAACTTATATCTAGATGGTCAATAAGAAGGCTCACCCCATATGGAAAAATCATTTTCATCAAAAGCCTTGCTTTCTCAAAGATTAATCACCTCATATTAATTATCCCAAACCCATCAAAAATAATAATCAAACAGTTAAATACATTATTTTATGAATATATATGGAATAATCCAGTAGACAAAATAAAAAGAGCTGTTGTAAATCAGCCTTATGAGGAAGGAGGACTAAATATGTTAAATATAGAATACTTTATGAAAGCCCTGAAGGTCACATGGATAAGAAGACAAAACATAGTTAATACAAAATGGTGCCATCTTTTTGAAACCATGTACCCCTTTGCAAAGGCACATGCCAAATTTGGGCAAAGTTTTATTGACAGCAACCTGAACGAGATAGACAACCCATTTTGGAATGATGTATATAGTTCATTGAGCCAACTAAAAACAGAACTTGCTCCAAATTCATGGAATGAAATATTGATGGAACCAGTTTTTCTCAATGATACAATTAAGACTGGAAGAAATTGTTTATATAGTGAAAGTTATATAGATAGAAATATTATTTTTGTTAAAGATTTTGTAGACGACAATGGTGACTTTCTGTCTTTTGATTTGTTTCAAGAAAAATACGCACACTTTTCGAACTTTATAGAATATGAAAGGGTAACGAGGGCAATACAATCAACTGTCAGACATTAAGCAATCACAAAAGATAAATGCAAAATATTTGGCTTATATATCAAAACTTAGTCTTGTATCTAATTAAGAAAGATGACAAGGGGTGCAAAACTATTTACAAAACTCTAAATAGAAAAAGAACTGAACCTAAAGCAATACTTAAATGGAATCAAGAAAATTTAGAAAAAAGCAAAGAAGAATGGATCAATATATTTTCACTACCTTTTAACATAACAAAAGACACGTCACTTATTTGGTTACAGATAAGACTATTACATCGTATTTTAGCAACTAATAAATTTCTGTTAAAATGAAGATTATTAATATTGACAGGTTTGTAATGCAGACACCGAATCATTAATCCATTTATTTTGGCAATGTAGAAATGTACAGTCTTAAACGTTTCTGGAATAGAGTTTGCGACTGGCTTAAAGAGGGATGCCAACATCTTAATAATTTAACATTAAACATAAATACAATTACATTTGGAGATATTGTACTTGATGATACTCTAAATTATCTTATTCTAGTAGCCATGAAATGTATTTATGCTTGTAGAATAGAGGGGAGATCACCGAGTTTAACAAAGTATAAAAACTCAGTACTTTACCATTATAACACAGAAAAAGTATTAGCCTTCAGAACACATTCTATTGATAGATTTAATGAAAAATGGCAAATTTACAGTAATCTTATTGAACATAATTTGAAGGTCATAAGGGTCTTTTAAAATCAATGGAAGTTTATTTTTCCACCTACAGCTGTATTTATTTGTTGTTTTTTCTAAGCAATCTGTTTCAGACAATAACAATAGTATATATGTCATTTGTATATAAGAAGGGAAACAATCCGCTTTTTAATATTGACTTAATATAGCATGAATTATCCCCCATTCTTTAGTATGCATAGCATATTGTTATGGCAGCAAAAAGAATAGAGAAAAAAATCATAGCAGTGGTTGGATTTAATTGTAATAGCATGTGTTAATGTGTGTTTATCATGGTATACGCTAGCCACATATAAACCATATTACAACAGTGAGACATGAAACTTTGGATGGCTCTTATTTTTATTTTTTTATTGTTGTTTCTTATACATGCAATATGAAAAAGTCTCGATTTGTTAGATTTTTTCTTGTATGAATATATATTTGGCTGGCTTGTACTATGAATATTTTGTTTCATGGATATATCACTATTACGTTTGCTATTTATTGTACGGTACTACGGGGGATGATTCTCCAACCCCAATGTACCTATGACGGGGAAAATATATGGGCCGTCTTTATTTTTAAAGATGGCCGAAAAAAAAAACAGTTGGTCTTGATAAGCGAATACCTGTACGTGCAAGGAACATAGTCCGTACGTTTTCGGCTGATGCAAACCGGTTTCGTCGGCTGATGCGTAAAAGAGCTCTATCTTCTCTATCATTAGTTCATTGTGATCGACCAGATCTTGCCCTATCAGCCGCATTTCCAGTGTCTCTAAACCTTCGCAAAAATCTACTGACTACACTTTGTTAAACGTTGAATAGCTCTTTGCGTCTTACCAGCTTCATGCATTCAGCAGCTGACATTCTTCTTCGAGCCATGTTTACAGTTACAAATCTGCACAAATAAGCGCATGTACCCAATCTACCAAAATGGCCAATTCCCCGTGCATAGTGTGCTTCTTTAATACCCTAGTTTACAAATTACCGAACCGTAAAATCCTTATTATTGTTATAAACCCCATAGGCAAAGATCAGTATTTTAGAAAATACTTTTGTTTTAATTCACTTTAAAACTATATCAAAGACAATCACATAAGATTGTTGATATGCTTAACTTTTTACCATAGGTATATATATGGTAAATAAAAGATGCGATTTCTTGTCAGTTAATGGTTTCTCAAATAATGACGACGCATGAATTGCATTTAATTCTTATTTCTGTACGATTGGCATTTTAAATAATGATTAATACAATCTCTAACGAAAGGCAAATATGTATTAAGAATGAAACTAGAATTGAACATCCTTTAAATATATATACATACCTCTTCGTCAGTAAGTTTGAAAACGGTGCACATACTATTGTAAAATGTGCCTGTTGTTGACGGGATAGCTACTTTAAAGTCTACAAGACAGTATAACATGAGCTCACAAGAGAATTTGAACAGACACACAATGACTAAATGAAGTTGATGGGAGATTTTGGCAAGTTAAAGCGGTTTCTATTGTGTCTATATATAGAGCCTGGATTCTCAAAATAGGTAAATTATATATAGCTCGTTGCAAAACGCCTAACAGTTCAAACATAACAAAGATATAAAATTTAACACCCTCAAAATCAAATCTCACAATTTCAAAACGGCGTCTATTGTCCACATCAACGGTAACGTATTAATTCTAGTCGGTACCAAGATGAAATGTTGCAGCCAGTTTTGTACCACATATTGTGAACACGTAAATTGGTCAAAATCCATTCAAATATGGAATGCCTTCTCACAACGATACCTCCAGTTATACATTGTGTAGCCGACCTGAAATTGCTGCTTATGGACCAGATATTAAACGCCATTTTGAAATTGTGACTTTTGGTTTTGAGGGTGTCGAATTTCATACCCGGTTGTTTGTTTTTTGTCCTTTGTGTTAGTGATAAAGATTTACAGTGATATCCATAGTTCCAAGATTTAATAAGAAAATAACCAATATCGTTCCAACTTTTGTTTTATAAAAATAGGTCGTAAAAACTCATCATGGTGACTTGTTATTTTTCCTTTTTGAAAAAAAAGCATTTAAACATTCCCATATGCTAAGAATTCCTTCTAATGATTCCCTTTCTTCTTCGTTAAGTTTGTTTAAAACAAGATTGTGAGTGTCATATAATGCTTCTTCGCGTTTCTGTGTGGTAGAAGGTTTACCATCTTCGGGATGGTTCAAATTTCTGTACTATTGGCATTTTAAATAATGAGTTCTGCTCAACCCGAGGATAGAGTGCATGAACGGTAGCAAGCACTTTCCACTACCATTCATGAACAGTCTCAATCAAACAGAAACTGTGTTTGACGATTTCCAAATATCCAAATTTTTCGTTTCATATTTTTATTTAGAGCTATGAAGATTTATTTAAAGGTATTTCTGTTCAGTAAGTATTTCTTTTAAATCAGTTGTTTCCTTTCCGTCTTTCCGTTTCAATATTTATTATGGTATTAATTTAGTGTTTTATACTTTAGTATTTTTTTCTGTATATTGGAGTCTTTTCTAAATTACAAAAGTATTTAGTCGAGTTCTTTTCTTCGATTTTCCATTTCGCGTTTATTCTTAAAATAATTCATCTTATTCTTTCATCGCGAATTGTTTTTAATTCTATCTGTAATTAATCAATTTCACTGTTAACAGAGAAGTAATAAAACGAAGCTAATAAAATAGTTTTACCTCTAATCACGAGTTTAAGATTCTTCCTAAGTAGTTGGTCATTTATACTTAATTCATTGTATTGTCTAATTTATCTAATTTGTATTGAGCTGTAGTTTGTTTTATAATATTAATTTAACATATTCCATTTTTGATAACACTTCCACGACCTCGTTTTTGGTCATTAAATAAAAAATAAATGAAATTGCTGAATGGTCTGATTTACAAGTAATATCGATTACACATAATTCAACACAGTCTTGAAAGTCGGAAGAAACAAGAAGCTAATCTAAATGTGCCATCTTTTTGAACGGACATCTCCAAATATCTATTTTAACATTGTCATTAAGTATTCTACAGATGTCTTCATCTTCTAATCTTTCCATAATTATACTTAAAAGCTTTTTTTTTTGCTTTTTTTTTATTTGTAATTGTATGTGTCCATATCCAAATTTAGTGATACACTCCAGTCCACATCAGTAATAAATGTTAAATGATGTAGGACCAAAACTTTCGACAACATTAAAGAAATCCAGGAAAAAATGACGGTATGTCTTCATTTGGTCCATAACTACAGCTAACGTCATTCTTTGCTCCAGTATTGTAATATATAACACTATAATATATGACATTTCCCAAATTATCTATGAATTCATTGTTAGTTTTGTACTGTATTTATTATTTAACACAATTGCTGTATCCCTACTTGTATTTGAAAATGAAGAAAATAGTGCGTCACCAAAACAGTAGATATAAAGTAGAACGAAAAATGTAGCATTCAAGGACCACGGTCAACCGGTCATCTAATATGAATGTTAAGTGCTTCACAAACTTATAGGCAAATCTACATACTATTCATGTAATTATCCAAACTGCCGTGAGTAAAAACGCTTTATTATTGTTACAAGCCAAAGATGTAGTGTGTTCTTTTTTCTAGCAAAAATATTTTGAATTAGAGTAATAATCTTGTCTTTAATAAGGTAACACGTTGTGTTTAGTGTAGAAAAGTACTTGTAGTTGATATTTTGATATTTATTAAACATTTTATCAAGAACATCTCATGAATTGTTATAGCCCAAAACAAATGACCAGTTGATTTAGTTTAATAATATTTTATTGCAGATATGATTCAACATCACCGTTATTACACCATTAGTTAAGAGTTCTCTCCAGTTGATGATGGGCAACAGACAAATACCATGGTTGAATGTGGTTCAAAAACGGATATTTGCATTAGTCGTCTTTATTTACATTATAGTCATTAATCACTCACAATTCTCCATATTAACACGATATGACATAAGCTGATAAAGGGTTGTAAAACACAAATAGTTCATTTGGATTGGGCGTAAACCTAGCGATTCCGTTTACCTGAGTCTATGCTACGAGCACCTTAAAGAACAATCGAAATCGATGCAATAGTACATGTGTCCTATTAATATTTCTTCTTATTTCTCTGGGGCGGCGCAACACAATGTAATATATAATATACATGTATTATATAGTGTAAATGGCGCGTTAAAAAACAATGCAGACATCTAGATCTAATCTCTACTGAAATATTATCTTTCCATTTACTTGCAGTGCAGTTTGAGACATATATACCTGAACAATGGCATCGATGGTAGAGCTCATAACATGTTCAGTATGTATGGAATTTTACAAAGATCCACTTTCACTTCCGTGCATGCACAGCTTTTGCAGACGATGTCTTCAGGGCGTATACGCAACTACCAGGGAACTTAAATGCCCAGCATGTAGAACGGAAGCCAGACTTGGGTCTAATGGCATAAATGAGTTACATAGAAATTTTCAGCTCGATTCCATTGTGGACAATTACAAGCGAGAGCATACTGAGGATATCATATGTACAGATCATACACGACCATATATACTTGTATGTAAAGATTGTGATGGCCTAGTGTGTGACGACTGTATCACACAAAAACATTCTTCTCACGTATTTGCTTCTACCGAAGAAACGTATGAAAAAAAAGCGGTGAGTTTATCTATACATATCTAGTTTTTCATTAAATAACGCTCGATTATACATTGATCCAACGTGTTAAGTTTGAACACATCATACGTCAAGTGATCTTTGATAATAAATTCCTATCACCTGATAACACCTGAATTTGCTGTTTGGCACAAAATAAATTAAAATGAAAAGAAGATCCACTGAACCTACATTTGCCAGCTTACACACAATCAATTAACGCAATGTAGATATTGGCTTGCATTTGCTTCTATGAACAAACTAAATTAATGGAAAGCGGATTTACTGGACATGCATTTTCTAGTTTACTCAACCTAAGTCATTGGAATAGTTCTACTGGACCTGTATTTCCCACTTTACACAAAACGAATCAATGACATTTAGACCCCAACTATAGAAACTTGCAAATACTATCCCGGTTTTCTTTAAAAGGTCGACGACCCTTCATATCCAAAGGTTTACAGACCGATGTCCCTACTAGTTTTATTAGACATGTGCAACGGAGAACGGAGAGCTAAGGTGGATAACGGAATGCGGACTAATTTCAGGGGTTTTCCCAATAATAGTTAGCAACGAAAATACTGTAAAGCGTATCGTGTATTTCATTTAACTAAGATCATTATTAGAAGTATTGACTAAACGATTTAGGTGTAATTTGACAAGGTTTATTGAAAAATATGCATATGCAATTTTCATCACATTTCACAAAATCAGTCCAATATTCTTTCGCCTACACACAAGTTGTACACACACTCGCACTGTTCTTGAAATCATTTGTCTGTGGTGCCTCCAGATAGAACTTATGCACCTGTATGTCTTAAGCTCTGCGATGGCATGTTCTACTTGAATGCGATAACGACTGATGTACTGGTTCAAGCGATTAGCAAGCCGTCTGTCGACCCCACCTTCCTGCAAAGCTGTGCGCCAGAAAATGGCGTCATTACTGAACGTCTATTAGGGTATATGTTGTCACCTAATAATCACAGTTTTCGCTGCATAAGCATAAATTGTTTTGCGCGTCGTTTTTGGTGTCCAAGAAATCCAGTTTCAACGTATCTTATCTTAGCAGTGTTATCAATTACCACATGAGAGTGAATACAATGAAAGTTTATATGCCCAGAATAAAACTGCTTTTGATGTTGTGTTGAGCGGTACATGTCATGGCTCGTACCGTCTATCGCACATACGCCAATGGTAGTTATATCCCAAATTGCCTCGAAGATTTAACCATTCTTGACGGCTGGGCCACTGTAAATATTGTTCAAGAGCAGTATCTAACACCGGAATTAATCTTCTTATTTCGCATACAATTGTTGCAATGCTAACATTAAATAATGCTGAAAGAGCACTATAATATGGGTATGATCTAAGCCAAATAAACACCAGTAAGACCCTGTTGCCGTTGTTCGCTGCAATATTTAATTGGTTTACGAGGTTCACAAATGTTTCCGGAAATTCACCAGTAATTTCAAAACACTGAAATCGTTTTTGGGAAAATAAACCAAACACGTTTCGGCCGACGTAATGCACGTCATAGAGTGAGAAAAGTCTGTTTCAGATGTCAAGGAGAGGATCTGGGGGAAATATCTGGTGGAGGCTGTGCAAGACATGTACTAGTTTAAAGGATTAACTTTCTTCTATCTTGATCCATGATATCTAAATAAAATATTAAAATTAATTATTAACATATTCAATAACATATACTAATAATATGATCGCATAAATGGTCTAATCAATTATGTTTCCATTCAGTTCAATATAATACAGATTAACACATTTAATATTTCGCGCATACATTCAGCAACAATGTACCATAGGCATAGGAGCCGTAGTGAGGATACCTATCTCCATGCATCCACCACTAGGAGAGTTGATACCTGTCTCAACCACTAGGAGAGATAATACCAGTCTCGACCAGTAGGAGTGATAATAGCTGTCTCCACCACTAGGAGTGATACTACCTTTCTCCACCACTAGGAGTGAAGGTAACTGTCTCCACTATAAGGAGTGATAATACCTGTTTCCACCACTAGGAGTGATAAACCTGTCTCCACCACTAGGAGTGATAATAGCGGTCTCCACCACTAGGAGTGTAATACCTGTCTCCACCACCAGGAGTGAAGCTAACTGTTTCTACTATTAGGAGTGATAATACCTGTCTCCTCCACTAGGAGTAATAATACCTGTCTCTACCACTAGGAGTGATGATACCTGTCTCCACCACTAGGAGTGATAATACCTGTTTCCACCACTAGGAATGATAATACCTGTCTCCAACACTAGGAGTGATAATGCCTGTCTACACCACTAGGAGTGAAGGTAACTGTCTCCACTGTTATGATTGATAATACCTGTTTCCACCACTAGGAGTGATAATACCCTTCTCCACAATAGGAGTGATAATACCTGTCTCCACCACTAGGAGTGAAGGTAACTGTCTCCACTATTATGATTGATTATACCTGTTTCCACCAGTAGGAGTGATAATACCTTTCTCCACATTAGGAGTGATAATACCTTTCTCCACCAATAGGAGTGAAGGTAACTGGCTCCACCATTAGGAGTGATAATACCTGTCTTCATCACTAGGAGTGATAATACCTGTCTCCACCACTAGGAGTGATAATACCTGTCTCCACCACTAGGAGTGATGATACCTGTCTCCACCAATAGGAGTGAAGGTAACTGTCTCCACCGTTAGGAGTGATAATACCTGTCTCCACCACTATGAGTGATAATACCTGTCTCTACCACTAGGAGTGATAATACCTGTCTCCACTATTAGGAGTTATAATAGATGTCTCCATCACAAGGAGTAACAACCCCTGTCTCCACCACTAGGAGTGATAATACCTGTCTCCACCACTAGGAGTTATGATACCTGCATCCACCACTTGGAGTGATAAAACCTGCATCCGACACTAGGAGTGAAGATACCTTCAACCACCACTAGGAGTGATTATACCTGAATCCACCACTAGGAGTGATGATACCTGTTTACACAACTAGGAGTAATAATACCTGTGTCCACCACTAGGCCTGATAATACACATCTCCACCACTAGGAGCGATAATACCTGTCTCCACCACTAGGAGTGATAATACATGTCTCCACCACTAGGAGTGATAATACATGTCTCCACCACTAGGAGTGATAATACCTGTCTCCACCACTAGGCCTGATAATACATGTCTCCACCACTAGGAGTGATAATACATGTCTCCACCACTAGGAGTGATAATACCTGTCTCCACAAATAGGAGTGATAATACCTGTTTCCATACGAGTATTATACCTGTCTCCACCACTAGGCGTGATAATACATGTCTCCACCTCTAGTTGCGATGATACCAGTCTCCACCACTATAACTGATAATACATGTATCCATCACTAGGAGTGATGATGCATGGGTCCACCACTAGGAGTGAAGATGCATGTCTCCACCACTAGGAGTGATGAACGCTGTCACCATCACTAGGAGTGATGATGCATGTCTCCACCAATAGGAGTGATAATACATGTCTCCACCACTAGGAGTGATAATACCTGTTTCCACAAATTGGAGTGATAATACCTGTTTCCATACGAGTATTATACCTATCGCCACCACTAGGCGTCATAATACATGTCTCCACCTCTAGTTGCGATGATACCAGTCTCCACCACTATAACTGATAATACATGTCTCCATCACTAGGAGTGATGATGCATGGGTCCACCACTAGGAGTGATGATGCATGTCTCCACCACTAGGAATGATAAACGCTGTCACCATCACTAGGAGTGATGATGCATGTCTCCACCATTAGGAGTGACAATACCTGTATCCATAGCAGTGATAATACCTGTCTCCAACACTAGAAGTGATAATACTTGTCTTCTCCACTAGTTGTGATGATACCAGTCTCCACACTAGAACTGATAATACATGTCTTCACCACTAGAAGTGATGATGCATGGCTCCACCACTATCAGTGACGATGCATGTCTCTACAACTAGGAGTGATAATACCTGTCTCCACCACTGAGTGTGATAATACATTTCTCCATCGCTGAAAGTGATGATGCTTATCGCCACCACTAAGGGGGATAAAAGCTATCTCCATCACTAGGAATGATGATAACTGTCTCCACCATTAGGTGTTATGATACATGTCTCCACTACTAGGAAAGATATTAACTGTCTCTACCACTAGGAGTGATAATACCTCTCTCCACCACTAGGAGTTGGTAAACACGTCTCCACCACTAAGAGTGATAATACCTGTCTTCACCATTGGGAGTGATACTACTTGTCTCCACCACTAGGAGAGATAATAACTGTCTCCACCACTAGGAGTGATAATACCTGTCTCCACCATTGGGAGTGATAATACCTGTATCCACCAATAGGAGTGATGATACCTGTTTCCACCACTAGGAGTTATAATACCTGTTTCCACCATTTCGTATGATAATACTTGTCTCCACCACTAGGAGGGATGGTACCTGTCTCCACCACTAGCAGTAATATACCTGTCTCCACCACTAGTGGTGATGATACATGTATCCATCAATAGTATTGTTTATATATGTCTCCACCACTAGGATAGTTGATTCCTGTCTCCACCACTAGGAGTGATAATACTTGCCTCCACTACTAGAAGTGATGATACCTGTCTTCGCCACTAGGAGTGATAATACATGTCTCCACCACTAGGACTGATAATACCGGTCTCCACCACTAGGAGTGATAATATCTGTATCAAGAACTAGGAATAGTAATACCTGTCTCCACCACTAGGAGTGTTGATACATGTCTCCACCACTCGGAGTGATGTTACCTGTCTCCACCACTGTTCACCACTGGGAGTGTTTATACCTGTGTCCAGTACATGAGTTGGTGATACCTGTCTCCACCACTGGGAGCGATGATACCTGTCTCCGCCACTAGAGTGATAAAACATTTCTCCACCACTAGGAGTTATGTTACCTGTCTCCACCAGTTTTCACCACTGTGAGTGTTTATACCTGTGTCCAGCACATGAGTTGGTGATACCTGTCTCCACCACTGGGAGTGATGGTACCTGTCTCCACTACTAGAATTAATATACTTGCCTCCACCACTAGTAATGTTGATACCTTTCTCCACCAATAGGAGTGTTTATACCTGTCTTCGCCACTAGGTGTGATAATACATGTCTCCACCACTATGTGTGATGATACCTGTCTCCACCACTAGGAGTGATGATGCATGACTCCACCGCTGGAAGTTATGAAACCTGTCTCTACCACTAGGAGTGTTGATACCTGTCTCCACCACTAGGAGTTATAATACCTGTTCCACCATTTCGTGTAATAATACTTGTCTAAACCACTAGGAAGGATGGTACCTGTCTCCACCACTAGGAGTAATAAACCTGTCTCCACCACTAGTAGTGATGATAATTGTCTCCACCAATGGCAGTGTTGATATCTATCTCCACCACTAGGAGTGATAATACTTGTCTCCACCACTAGGCGTTATGATACCTGTCTTCGCCACTAGGAGTGCTAATACATGTCTCCACCACTAGGACTGATAATACCTGTCTCCACCACTAGGAGTGATAATATCAGTCTCAATTACTATAAATAGTAATACCTGTCTGCACCACTAGGAGGGATGATGCATGACTCCAACACTAGGAGTAATGATGCATGTCTCCACCTCTAGGAGTGTTGATACCTGTCTCCACTGCTAGAGTGATGTTACCTGTTCCCACCACAAGGAGTGTTTATACCTGTCTCCAGCACATGAGTTGCTGAAACCTCTCTCCACCACTAGGAGTGGTGATACCTGTCTCCGCCACTAGGAGTGATAATACCAGTCTTCACCACTAGGAGTGATTATACCTGTCTACACCACTGGGAGTGATAATGTCTGTCTCCACGATTTCGAGTGTCCCCGCCACTAGGAGTGATGGTGCCTGTCTCCACTATTAGGAGTAATATACCTGCCTCCACCACTAGTAATGATGAGACCTGTCTCCTCCACCAATAGGAGTGTTGATACCTGTCTCCACCAATAGGATTGTTGATACCTGTCGACACCACTAGGTGTGATTATACCTGTCTTTACCACTAGGTGTCATGATACTTGTATTTACCACTAGGATTGTTGATACCTGTCTCCACCACTAGGAGTGATGATACCTGTCTTCACCACTAGGAGAGTTGATACCTGTCCACCACTAGGATTTAAAATACATGTCTCCACCACTAGGGCTTTTGATACCTGTCTCCACCACTAAGAGTGATTACACGTGTCTCCACAACTAGGATTAAAAATACCTGTGTCCACCACTAAGGGTTATAATACATGTCTCCACCACTTAGAGGGATAAATCCTGTCTCCAAAACTAGGAGTGTTGATACCTGTATCCACCACTAGGTGTAATGATACATGTCCCCAAACTAGGAGTGATGATAACTGTCTCCATCACTAGGAGTGATGATACCTGTCTCACCCACTAGGAGTGATGACACCTGTCTCAACCACAATGAGTGATGATACCTGTCTCCATCACTAGGAGAGTTGATACCTGTCTCCACCACTAGGATATATAATACATGTCTCCACCACTAGGAGTTATAATACCTGTCTCCACCACTAGAAGTTATGATGCATGTCTCCACCACTATGTGTGATAAAACCTGTCTCCATCACTAGGATTTATAATACTGTCTCCTCCACTAGGAGTGATGACACCTGTCTCCACTACTAGGAGTGATACTACATCTTTCCACCACTAGTTGCGATGATACCAGTCTCCACCACTCGAACTGATAATACATGTCTCCAACACTAGGAGTGATGATGCATGGCTTAACAACTAGGGGTGATAATGCCTGTCTAAACCACTGGGTGTGATAATACATTTCTACATCGATGGAAATGATGATGCTTATCGCCACCACAAAGGGGGATAAAACCTGTCTCCACTACTAGGAGTGATGATACCTGTTTCCACCACTAGGGATGATGATACTTGTCTCCACAACTAGGAGTTATAATATATGTCTCCACCACTAGGAGAGATAATAACTGTCTCCACCACTAGGAGAGATAATACCTGTCTCCACCACTAGGAGAGATAATAACTGTCTCCACAACTAGGAGTTGTTATACACGTCTCCACCACTAGGAGAGATAATACCAGTCTCCACCACTAGGAGTTATAATACCTGTATCCACCATTTCGTGTGATAATACTTGTCTCCACAACTAGGAAGGACTTTACCTGTCTCCACCACTAGGAGTGATAATACCTGTCTCCACCACCAGGAGTTAAAATACCTGTCTCCACCACTGGGAGTGATAATACCTGTCTCCACCACTAGTGGTGATGATACCTGTATCCACCAATAGTAGTGTTTATATCAGTCTCCACCACTAGGAGAATTGATACCTGTCTCCACCACTAGGACTGATAATACTTTGTCTCCACTACTAGGAGTGATAATATATGTCTCCAGTACTAGACTGATAATACCGGTCTCCACCACTAGGAGTGATAATATATGTCTCCAGTACTAGGAAGGGGAATACCTGTCTCCACCACTAGGAGTATTGTTACCTGTCTCCACCACTGGGATTGTTTATACCTGTCTCCAGCACATGAGTTGATGATACCTGTCTCCACCACTACGAATGATGATACCTGTCTCCGCCACTAGTAGTGATAAATCATAATACATTTCTCCACCGCTAAGAGTGATAATACCAGTCTCAACCACTAGGTGTGATGATACCTGTCTCCACATATTGAGTGATTATGCATGACTCCACCACTAGAAATTATGAAACCTGTCTCTACCAATAGGAATG
Organism: Cyrtodaria siliqua; assembly: GCA_037043455.1. Lineage (NCBI taxonomy): Eukaryota > Metazoa > Mollusca > Bivalvia > Adapedonta > Hiatellidae > Cyrtodaria > Cyrtodaria siliqua. The sequence goes on along the minus strand of JAWPHD010020306.1, from coordinate 10,054 downwards.
TTTATACTCTGTCTCCACCAATAGGAGTGTTGATACCTGCCTCCACCACTAGGAGTGATAATACATGTCTCCACCACTAGGTGTGATGATACCTGTCTCCACATATTGAGTGATTATGCATGACTCCACCACTAGAAATTATGAAACCTGTCTCCACCACTAGGAGTGTCGGTACCTGCCTCCACCACTAGGAGTGATAATACATGTCTCCACCACTAGGTGTGATGATACCTGTCTCCACATATTGAGTGATTATGAATGACTCCACCACTAAAAATTATGAAACCTGTCTCCACCACTAGGAGTGTCGGTACCTGCCTCCACCACTAGGAGTGATAATACATGTCTCCACCACTAGGTGTGATGATACCTGTCTCCACATATTGAGTGAGTATGCATGACTCCACCACTAGAAATTATGAAACCTGTCTCCACCACTAGGAGTGTCGGTACCTGCCTCCACCACTAGGAGTGATAATACATGTCTCCACCACTAGGTGTGATGATACCTGTCTCCACATATTGAGTGATTATGCATGACTCCACCACTAGAAATTATGAAACCTGTCTCAACCACTAGGAGTATCGGTACCTGCCTCCACCACTAGGAGTGATAATACATGTCTCCACCACTAGGTGTGATGATACCTGACTCCACCACTAGAAATTATGAAACCTGTCTCCTCCACTAGGAGTAATATACTTGTCTCCACCAATAGGAGAGTTGATATCTGTGGACACCACTTGGTGTGTTAATACATGTCTCCACCACTAGGTGTGATGATACCTGACTCCACCACTAGAAATGATGAAACCTGTCTCCACCACTAGGACTGATAATACCGAATTCCAGCACTTGGAGTGATAATATCAGTCTCAAGTACTAGGAATAGTAATACCTGTCTCCACCACTAGGAGTGATAATACATTTCTTTATCGCTAATAGTGATAATACCAGTCTCCACCAATAGGAGTGATAATACCAGTCTCCACCACTAGGAGTGATAATACATTTCTCTATCGCTAATAGTGATAATACAAGTCTCCACCAATAGGAGTGATATACCTGTCTCCTTCACCAATATGAGTGTTGATACCTGTCTCTGCCACTAGGAGTGGTAATACTTGTCTCCACCACTAGGTGTGATGATACCTGTCTCCACCACTAGGTGTGATGATGCATGTCTCCACAACTAGAAGTTATGAAAACTGTCTCCACCTCTTGGTATGTTGATACCTCTCTCCACCATTAAAAGTGATAATACCTGTCTCCACTACTAAGAATGATAACACCTGTCTCTACCATTAGGAGTGATAACACCTTACTCCAACACTGGGAGTGATAATACCTGTCTCCACCATTGGGAGTGATAATACCTGCCTCCACCATTGGGAGTGATAATACCTGTCTCCACCATTAGAAGTGATAATACCTTTCTCCAACACTGGGAGTGATAATACTTGTCTCCACCATTGGGAGTGATAATACCTGTCTCCACCATTGGGAGTGATAATACCTGTCTCACTATTAGGAGTGATAATACCTTTCCCCAACACTGGGAGTGATAATTCCTGTCTCCACCATTGGGAGTGATAATACCTGTCTCCACCATTGGGAGTGATAATACCTGTCTCCACCACTAGGAGTGATAATACCTGTCTCCACCTCTAGGAATGTTGATACCTCTATCCACCATTAGAAGTGACAATACCTGTCTCCACGTCTAAGAATAATAACACCTGTCTCCACCATTAGTAGTGATAATACCTGTCTCCACCATTGGGAGTGATAATACCTGCCTCCACCATTAGGAGTGATAATACCTGTCTCTAACGCTAGGATTGATAATACCTGTCTCCACCACTAGGATTGATGATACCTATCTCCACCACTAGGAGTGAAGATACCTATCTCCACCGCTAGGAGTGATGATACCTGTCTCCACCACTAGGAGTGATAATGCCTGTCTCCACCTCTAGGAATGTTGATACCTCTCTCCACCATTAGAAGTGACAATACCTGTCTCCACTACTAAGGAGTGATGATACCTGTCCTCACCGCTAGGAGTGATAATACCGGTCTCCTACACTAGGATTGATGATACCTTATTCTACCGCTAGGAGTGATGATATCTGTCTCCACCGCTAGTAATGATAATACCGGTCTAGGATTGACGATACCTGATTGCACCGCTAGGAGTGCATGTCTCTACAACTAGAGTGATGATACCTGTCTCCATCACTAGGAGTGTTGATACCTTTGGACCTGCTTTTGCTTATTTACAGAAATTCTCACAACATTTATCGATGGATTGTAGATATGTTGGAACTGCATTTCCTGTTTTTCAGAAAAAAATAAAATAATGGAACAGAGTAAAGTTAGAATGTTGACAACCTGTTAAAAACTCAAACCTGATTAGAATTCTGGGAAACTTACTTTATCATGTAAATAAACATGTCTGCTATTAAACAAGGAAATAGGGGTTTAATACCTTCTAATAAACATTTCTTTAGCTGTATTCTAACACCGGGTCAAAGGTCAAAGCTATTGTTCCGCACCCTTCTAATTTCACGTCTGAAATGTATATAAAAACTGTCAAAAACATGATGAGCTCCCTTTTCAAATATCAGCAACATGTCCAGAATACAGTTACAGCCAAAAAATAACAGGCAATTGCACTAAAAAGGTTTTTAAAGAAAACAACGATCAGCACTCCTTAATACAGAACTACTTTCGACTGCACCAGGCGAGCACATCCGGCTGATTTAGTGTAATTAAACCTTAAAACACAATCAATTAATTTGATGTATCTATTGGATTGTATTTGATACTTTATAAAAACATTGATGAAATGTTGATCGATTAGTCCTGCCTTTGCGTTTCCATAAAATCACATTCAACTGAATATAAATCTGTTGAGCCTGTATTTGTCAATTTTCATAAACTAAAATAATGGAAAGTGTAATATATTTTGCCTGGATATGCTTTTGGACACAAAATAAATCAATGAAATATAGATGTACTGGACCTGCATTTGCTACTTAACAAAAGAAAACCTTCAGAGAATGTCGATAAAATATTTAGATAAACTCGTATATCACACTACTATAGTAATAAATACTGATAAAGGTGATCCTTTGAGAGCAACAAACACAATTCAGAGAATAAATACCTGATTTAATACCATAAGAGAATAAAGACACACATGATAACATCAATAAAATAATGCAACATTTGGATCTGAAGAATGATGATAACTTTTAAAGTTTTTAATCGATTTGTATAGAAATAAATAAATCCACTGCATTTACAATATGTTACCTATTCACGGAAGCATGCAAGTTACTACTTTCTCCGCATATATAACTTCCAACAACTCTTGTGGAACTGAATGTGATAATAGAACACCAACTGAGTTCAAAAACAATCGCGCTCGTTTCTATATCGCAAGAATCTTTCGCACTCGGGAATTATTTCCCGTAACACAATAACAATTTTAATTAAACTCTATACATTCTTGTTTTCAACTTGAATATTTTGATTCAAATAAAACGGTATATCCTAATTTGATAATATTCATTCCAAATATATGTTATTTTTCATTTACATGAATGAAATATAGCTTTAAAAACCTTCATCTTCCATCTGTTTCAATAAGAACTATATTAAAGACATTTTCTATAGTTGTTTCTGCATAAGAGATTTTCTTTAAACTTTTTGTACAGTAAGTCTGTTATATATATAGAAAAAATATGCAAAAATAATGGAAGGTCACCATAATTGTTAAAATTTTAAAAAATAATGTGTGAAATGCCACCATCATGTCAATCTGTCAAAAAAGTTGAACAAGTCCATGAAATAGCTAAGTAAGACATTTTTGAAGCCTAATCATTTATTGATTGGTCACAATTCTGCTAAAATTGTATTAAAGTAAAGAACATTTAATTATAATAACATTTAAAGCTCATCTTTATGTAAAACCTATATTTTTTTATAAAATCTGTTAGGACCATTACCACAATTTATGCACAAATTAGCCCATAATGATAAAACTTCCTCTTTTTTTTTGTATGTTCCCAATTTGACAATTTGTTTAAACTTTCTAAGCACATAGTTTAACATATATAAAAATAAAATGTGCAACAAAAAAGTTAGGTCCCTGTGCTTGTTTAGAAAAAAAAATTGAAACCCTACCCCTATGCTAAAAGGCCAAGTTTTGTATGAAATTATATAGAAATGGTATATTTTCCTTTATTGTTATGTTCCTAACAAAAGAATTTGTTCAAACTTCCTAGGCACTTATTTGAACATATAGTAAGACAATATATGCAATTAAAATTATAGGTCACCATGCATATTGAGATTTAATATTGGTTTTTGGAACCCTGCCATTATGCTTAAGTTTTTTAATTTTGTTTGAATTTTTACAAAATGCTGTATTTTTCCTATTTTATGTATGTTTCTAATAATAGGCATTTATATAAATAAAGACAATAAAAAAAACAAAAATATAAAATAAAAATATAAAAAAAAATAAAAAATAAAAAAAATAAATAAAAAAAGACAGTAAATACAACTATATATCAAGAGCAACATTCCTGTAAATTTTTAAGAAAATCGATCCAATAGTTTTAGAAGAGAAGTCACCCAAAATGCTGCGCATGAAAAACTACAGAATTTGCCTTTAATTTTATTTTTTTAATAATAATTTGGTTTTAAATTGGCATTTCTGACCCTAATAAGCATAGCTCTGTTCCATAAGGTTGGTCTTGTAGCTCAGAACATCTTTAAAATGATGAAAATACTACAAGAACTTATATTTTATTATCTGTTGAGTGTAAATGATTTCCAATATAAGCGATATTTAGGCTTCCCCCCCCCCCCCAACCCCCCCCCCCTCCCTCCCTCCAATCCCACCCCCACCCCGTCCCCAAGAAAGATAGATAAATTAAAATAAAATCGTAAAACGACTGTATTCATTTCATTTTTGTTCTGCAAATGAATATGATAGACAGCATACAGAAGCTTCATCTCTTAAATATTGCAATGGTACATGTATTTCCAAGCATCCGAGCCTTTAGGACTTTCTTGAAGTTATTCAGAGCACTTAACGATTATGAAAATGTTAAAACCATCACTGTTGCAAGTTGTTTAGGGTGGACCCCAAATAGGTATAAATGCCCTAGCGTAATACGTGTATTACTGTTTGTTTAAAGACATGATGACATAGTGTACATTATGTGATGATTTGGATTTCTTCAGGCCTGTTTTGGTGAGCAATTAATTAAACTTGAGGAAATGGGAAGAATTTACAGTGATAAACAGAATACTTGCAACAGGCTGGTCAAGCAAGTACAGGTAATTTACCATATTTATTTTAAATACATTTATATGGAATCCATTTTTGTATTTGATAAAGTAAGGTCTAATAATAAATAATAAGAACGCTGTTGATATTCATGAGGGAATCTGATAGACTTCAAGCGATTTTTTAAATGAATGAATGAATGAATGAATGAATGAATGAACTAGTAGATGAAAACATCAAACAAGAAGTGCAATCTCATTAAAATCAGACCTTTATCTCGCTACGATAGTCTACACTACTACGGACCTGACAACACTGTATTGGAGGTCACGTCAGATTGACCTTACGATTAGCCAATCAGATTTCAGCTTACAAAATTGCCCAGTATAGCCTGCTTGACTGCGCATGTCGCGTTTCAGTCGAACGCGGTGGAGCAGTCTACGCCTGGTATTGAAAGAGACAATGTCCGTACCTTTTAGCTTATAAAACACAAAATAATTGCGTTGAGAAACATAACACACCAACCATTATTGAATATTTACTGAAAAAAAACAAAAAAGATGATTGCTTGATGGAGTTCAATAGCGGTACAAAAAATATACCGCTTCGTGGGGTTGAACCAACACTAAAATTGCGCTCGCAGAACATCGCAATAGTCGACTTCGCTATCAACTGAGCTAAGCTGGCCAGACGATATACCATTTAGAAAACTAATGTCGTAATAATCTCGGTAAAAAATATACATTTTCAAAACACATGACCGCGTCCATGATTTTTTTCGCATATTTTGATGTAAAACATGTCATTTAGTGCATTTCTTTGAATTTATCGTGCAATCCACAGCATTAACACACGGTGACTTTATCGTTTTTCGGATATGTGTGTTTTATGTAGATTTTTTTTGTTTGTTCAGTTCACTCGAACATCCTCTGAAGTGCATATGAAACGCGCGATTTCATTGGTTGAATTTAGTTGATTTTCTCATTAATATTAATTAGATGAAAGGTCGATCTGACGTGACGACCTCAAACGCACTGTTGTCTGATCCTATAGCGGAGAGTATCAAAGCGTAATTAGGATATGATTTTACTGAGATTGACAAGAAGTGTAGCATACACCGGACGCATCCATCCAGAAAATATGCATTTAAAACAATACTTACTTAGAAAATATACAATTGTTGACAATAGGGATACCGCCTAGGACCCGTCAATGGCTAAATACACTGCCTGAGATTAAAACTGGTGTCTATTGTTATCACAATAAAAAGAAACAGCATACATTAAGATATATTTGCCAGGCTACATATATCATCTAACAAGGCAGCTTTAATTGGCGATTTAAGTATAACACAATGATGATCATTTGGTATAGTACTAAAAAGTCGAGAATACTGAGTCAATTATTAGTAAAACCATAATTTTGACATATAAAATCCAATTTTTAATTCCCCGATATTTATTTTTTTTATACGCAACTTTAAACTGATACTGAATATATTAATAAAGGTACTGATTTCAACACATGCAGAATTATCATTTAAGCATTTAAAAACATGATTCCATCTGTTCCGATTTAAGGCCGATATGAAGAACAACATCCAAAAACTGACCACCTATTTCATGAAACAGAGGGAGTTTCTGGATAAACGAGAGGCGACGCTCAAATCTGATATGGAGAAAAAAGCCAGAGACGCAGAAAAGATATACATGATAAATGCCACTGCGGCTTATCAGAAAGAAACGAACGTCAAACGCATGGTTGCTGACGTCGAGCTCCTGCGTACTGAACATAAATCCAAGTTTCTTCAGGTAATCGTCTTTTCTTTTGAAATGACTAGGCTAAGCGTAACGTTATATTTAGCATAAGTCTATACAATTTGCTTTGAAATTATCCATGCTTATAAATGTTTAATTCTGTACAAATACGGAGTTAGAGCCTATATAGTAGTATAGCTTACTAAGGGAATTGTTATTTAGTATATCACTGTATCACAATTTAGTTTTACATTTTTAATTTATAATGGACCGATGGCCTCAACTGTAGAAAACATTGTCAGTGACGAGAAGGCGTTTACTAAACAATAATCGTATGTGCTTGAACATTAAATTGATCAGTTAAACTAAGACCATCGCAAGAATGCCCACTGGAAAGGTTAGATGGAATATCGTAAGCGAGAGGCTCTCCATATAGAACAAGCGTGTTATCTTCTTTTTTGAAACAATACGTATTTATGAAAAAAACATCTAAATTGTACATTTCCCGTTTTTCTTCAAATGGTTCAGTTAGGCAGTTAATTTATAACAATAGTACCAGTTATATAGCATTGATCTTGAATGCATTATCAAAGAACGAAAATAGACAAACGAATGTTTTAGAAAAATATTGTGTAAACCAGTACCTGGTCACTACATGTTATTATCACTATTACTTTATATAAAACAAATCTCTGTTTACTTCTCCTGGTTGTACTTGTTCTCCCTTTCTATACATATCGACAATGGTGGGTGTATAACTGATTAAGAATTTGCACTTTATTTCTTATACATCGCTTTTTTATACGTTTGTTTACGCAAACTATATGATTCCGCCCACTAGTATAAATGTGTAAGGCAACAGATAAATAGAAAATCATGAAATACCCAATTTGATTGGTTTAAACATATTGTATTGCCAAATATGCAAATGGATCGGGCCACAAGTACCTCCAACATTAATTGGCCATTCCCTACATACTACTTAGCTAAATTGCACATAATATGGCTACTTATAATTGTTCAATCTTGTAAAGCATATGTTGTCATTTAATTCTACTGGACATTACATTCCTTAAAAATACAATTATATATAAGCGGAGAAACATAAATAAAAATTAAATAAGATAAGCTTTTTTCGTAAGGAAAAATGAAGGAAAAATGAACTAAAGTCTATGTAAGGGTGGCTTGGACGTAGAATACCGCTTTAGCCGGTGCTAGGGGCGTGAGAGGTGTTGCTTCTTTCATTACTTCTCATGAACAGACTCAATAAAACCGAGTCTGCTGCGTTATTCTCTTAATTGTGTTTGTTGCTCCCAAAGGATCACCTTTATCAGTATTTATTGGTAAGTGATCTATATTCATATTTCAACATCTATTTAGAGAAGCACTTTCAATTGCAAACAAAAAGTAATCGTGCTCATGGCCGTTTAGCACGTCATTGACGAAGATCCACGGATAGAATGGATAGGTCAAATGAAAAGAGCATAACATTTAGTGTTATAAAAATTACATTAAAAATGCTCTGCACCCTCTTTTCATCTCCGTATTCACGTCTCACAACACAGTTGTTTTTACATTGCTCTGCATATGTAGCAGGGCCTCTCTGGACCACTGTACAACTTCCTCAATTTTCTTTAAAATGTTTTCTTTCATGAAACCTAATGTCTGTTGCTCAAAATATCTAGCAAAGAAACGGGGCCGATCAATTTGCTGGTTTTTTTTAAAAATATCCGTATTGTGAAGAGACACTGTTGAATGGGTCCATTTCACGTCCATTTTAAAATGTATCGCTACCCAGTATTAGATTATCAGATATGGCATCTATTGTATCAAACATATTCAGGTATATCCAAACCTCCATGAATAGATATACAAATCGAACAGTCAACCACAAACACACACAGAAACTAAGAACAGCTTTAAAGATGAAAAAAGTCAAAATAAGACATCACAAACACAAAAGGGTTGACAATTATAGTGCTACCGCCTTGGAACGGTAAGTGGCAAAAAGGCATCTGGGGGTTTAAACCAGGTTTTAGGGTGCACCAAACCTCACTCTTACCCTATTGTCATCCCAATAAACGGGACAGTGTAAATAAAGATATCTCCGCCAGGTTATACGCTCTAACAAACAAGGCAGCATTAATAGGCAATATAAGTAAAACACATAAATGATCATGTATATATAATATAAAAAAAAGCCTAGAAAGCCACAAAGCAAGTACTCAATGACTTGACAGAAGCCAGAGCAACAAGAGAGCAAATTGTTAAGGGTACGACAATACAAGATTAAAGACAACACGTTACCGTCCTATAAGGATTTAGGTAAGCGTCATCATAGGGTCCCAATCTGTCCGGTCATCGCACAATCAAAGAGGAAAGCGTAGTGGCGAACTGTAAATGGGTCAACTACTAAACATGCAGTACGTTGCAAAATGAAAGGGTCATAACCTCTTTTGATAAACTTTATAACCAATTTAATAAAGATTGTATGAAAGTGATAATGACCAAGGATCTTACGAAGTTTGTAAATCACATCACCACAGGTTGTGATAGTCCTTGTCGCAGAAAAGTTCTTAAATTACTTTTATATTTTAAAAGTAGATCAGGGTTACGATAATAACATTTGCAAAGGGTTTTCGAAGTTTATGGTAACAGTAGCCCTATGGGAGTAGCTTTTTAGTTATACAAATATTACAAATATGGAAGTCCTTAACACGACTACAAGCTCTAGAGAAATGAATAAGTTGTGAAACAAAGACCTCTTAAGAAGTAGCTCGGTGAACATACCCATCTAAATAGAGATACTTAACAATATTAAAATTAAAATCATCTCTCTTGTCATAGGTTTTACTAATTATTTCGCCATTTTCAATAGAGAGATGTTCATCAAGGAAAGAAGCGACAGTATCAGAAATGATAGCTTTGTTGAGTTCTTTAGGATATATTGTATTTACCATAGCAGAAAGAAAGGATTGTCAATGTTCA
>JAWPHD010020305.1:0-32338 GCA_037043455.1 Cyrtodaria siliqua | reverse complement strand
CTTACACATATATATTCAGTTCTTACACATATATATTCCGTTCTTACGCATATATATTCAGTTCTTACACATATATATTCAGTTCTTACTCATATATATTCAGTTCTTACACATATATATTTAGTTCTTACACATTTATATTCAGATCTTACACATATATATTCCGTTCTTACGCATATATATTCAGTTCTTTCACATATATATTCAGTTCTTACACATATATATTCCGATTCTACGCATATATATTCCGTTATTACGCATATATATTCAGTTCTGACACATATATATTCAGTTCTTACACATATATATTCAGTTCTTACACATATATATTCCGTTCTTACGCATATATATTCCGTTCTTAGGCATATATTCAGTTCTTACGCATATATATTCAGTTCTTACACATATATATTCAGTTCATATATATTCAGTTCTTACACATATATATTCAGTTCTTACGCATATATATTCAGTTCTTACACATTTATATTCAGTTCTGACGCATATATATTCAGTTCTTACGCATATATATTCAGTTCTTACACATATATATTCCGTTCTTACGCATATATATTCCGTTCTTACGCATATATATTCCGTTCTTACGCACATATATTCCGCTCTTACGCATATATATTCCGTTCTTACGCAAATATATTCAGTTCTTACGCATATATATTCAGTTCTTACACATATATATTCTGTTCTTACACATATATATTCAGTTCTTACACATATATATTCAGTTCTTACACATATATATTCAGTTCTTACAAATATATATACCGTTCTTACGCATATATATTCAGTTCTTACACATATATTCAGTTCTTACGCATATATATTCAGTTCTTACACATATATATTCAGTTCTTACGCATATATATTCAGTTCTTACGCATATATATTCAGTTCTTACACATATATATTCAGTTCTTACACATATAGTTCTTACACATATATATTCAGTTCCTACACATATATATTCAGTTCTTACAAATATATATTCCGTTCTTACGCATATATATTCAGTTCTTACGCATATATTCAGTTCTTACGCATATATATTCAGTTCTTACTCATATATATTCCGTTCTTACGCATATATATTCCGTTCTTACGCATACATATTCCGTTCTTACGCATATATATTCAGTTCTTACACATATATATTCAGTTCATATATATTCAGTTCTTACACATATATATTCAGTTCTTACGCATAAATATTCAGTTCTTACACATATATATTCCGTTCTGACGCATATATATTCAGTACTTAGGCATATATATTCAGTTCTTACACATATATATTCCGTTCTTACGCATATATATTCCGTTCTTACGCATATATATTCAGTTCTTACGCATATATATTCCATTCTTACGCATATATATTCCGTTCTTACGCATATATATTCCGTTCTTACGCATATATATTCAGTTCTTACGCATATATATTCAGTTCTTACACATATATATTCCGTTCTTACGCATATATATTCCGTTCTTACGCATATATATTCAATTCATATATATTCAGTTCTTACACATATATATTCAGTTCTTACGCATATATATTCAGTTCTTACACCAATATATTCCGTTCGGACGCATATATATTCAGTTCTTAGGCATATATATTCAGTTCTTACACATATATATTCCGTTCTTACGCATATATATTCCGTTCTTACGCATATATATTCCGTTCTTACGCATATATATTCAGTTCTTACGCATATATATTCAGTTCTTACACATATATATTCAGTTCTTACACATGTATATTCAATTCTTACACATATATATTCAGTTCTTACACATATATATTCAGTTCTTACAAATATATATTCCGTTCTTACGCATATATATTCAGTTCTTACACATATATATTCAGTTCTTACGCATATATATTCAGTTCTTACACATATACATTCAGTTCTTACACATATATATTCAGTTCTTACAAATATATATTCCGTTCTTACGCATATATATTCAGTTCTTACGCATATATTCAGTTCTTACGCATATATATTCAGGTCTTACGCATATATATTCAGTTCTGACGCATATATATTCAGTTCTTACACATATATATTCAGTTCTTACGCATAAATATTCCGTTCTTACGCATATATATTCCGATCTAACGCATATATATTCAGTTCTTACACATATATAGTCAGTACTTACACATATATATTCAGTTCTTACTCATATATATTCAGTTCTTACGCATATATATTCAGTTCTTACACATATATATTCCGTTCTGATGCATATATATTCAGTTCTTACGCATATATATTCAGTTCTTACGCATATATATTCCGTTCTTACGCATATATATTCCGTTCTTACGCATATATATTCCGTTCTTACACATATATATATTCAGTTCTTACACATATATATTCAGTTCTTACACATATATATTCAGTTCTTACACATATATATTCAGTTCTTACGCATATATATTCCGTTCTTACGCATATATATTCCGTTCTTACGCATATATATTCCGTTCTTAGGCATATATATTCCGTTCTTACGCATATATATTCAGTTCTTACGCATATATATTCAGTTCTTACACATATACATTCAGTTCTTAAACATATATATTCAGTTCTTACACATATATATTCAGTTCTTACGCATATATATTCCGTTCTAACGCATATATATTCCGTTCTTACGCATATATATTCCGTTCTTACGCATATATATTCAGTTCTTACGCATATATATTCAGTTCTTACGCATATATATTCAGTTCTTACGCATATATATTCAGTTCTTACAGATATATATTCCGTTCTGATGCATATATATTCAGTTCTTACACATATATATTCAGTTCTTATGCATATATTCAGTTCTTACGCATATATATTCAGTTCTTACACATATATATTCAGTTCTTACGCATATATATTTAGTTCTTACACATATATAATCAGTTCTTACGCATATATATTCCGTTCTTACGCATATATATTCAGTTCTTACGCATATATATTCAGTTCTTACGCATATATATTCAGTTCTTACGCATATATATTCAGTTCTTACGCATATATATTCAATTCTTACAGTTATATATTCCGATCTTACGCATATATATTCAGTTCTTACACATATATATTCAGTTCTTACACATATATATTCAGTTCTTACACATATATATTCAGTTCTTACAAATATATATTCAGTTCTTCCGCATATATATTCAGATCTTACGCATATATATTCAGTTCTTACGCATATATATTCCGTTCTTACGCATATATATTCCGTTCTTACGCATATATATTCCGTTCTTACGCATATATATTCCGTTCTTACGCATATATATTCCGTTCTTACGCATATATATTCAGTTCTTACGCATATATATTCCGTTCTTACGCATATATATTCAGTTCATATTCAGTTCATATATATTCAGTTCTTACACATATATATTCAGTTCTTACGCATATATATTCAGTTCTTACACATATATATTCCGTTCAGACGCATATATATTCAGTTCTTAGGCATATATATTCAGTTCTTAAACATATATATTCCGTTCTTACGCATATATATTCCGTTCTTACGCATATATATTCCGTTCTTACGCATATAAATTCCGTTCTAACGCATATATATTCCGTTCTTACGCATATATATTCCGTTCTTACGCATATATATTCTGTTCTTACGCATATATATTCAGTTCTTACGCATATATATTCAGTTCTTACGCATATATATTCAGTTCTTACGCATATATATTCAGTTCTTACACATATATATTCAGTTCTTACAAATATATATTCCGTTCTTACGCATATATATTCAGTTCTTACGCATATATATTCAGTTCTTACGCATATACTATCAGTTCTTACACATATATATTCAGTTCTTACAAATATATATTCTGTTCTTACTCATATATATTCAGTTCTTACGCATATATTCAGTTCTTACGCATATATATTCAGTTCTTACGCATATATATTCAGTTCTTACACATAAATATTCCGTTCTTACGCATATATATTCCGATCTTACGCATATATATTCAGTTCTTACACATATATAGTCAGTACGCATATATATTCAGTTCTTACGCATATATATTCCGTTCTTACGCATATATATTCCGTTCTTACGCATATTTATTCCGTTCTTACGCATATATATTCAGTTCTTACACATGTATATTCCGTTCTGACGCATATATATTCAGTTCTTAGGCATATATATTCAGTTCTTACACATATATATTCCGTTCTTACGCATATATATTCCGTTCTTACGCATATATATTCCGTTCTTTGTGTGTGGGTGTAGTGAAAAGGTTTATTGTCCCTTTGCCTTTCATATGACGTAATGAATGTATTATTGAAGTTGGGATTGTCCCTGCCCTATATATAGCACTGAGTTCCGTGCATGGTCACTCAACTACAATAAGCACTTCTATGCTATGTCCTACTCGAAATAAAACTGTTCTATGCATTATCCAAATTTAAATTTTAATAAAACACTTATCGCATCAATTATATAACACCTTTAATCCTCCTTTTAATTACAAAGGGAGGCATTTAAATATACTATAAACCAAGTAAGGTGTTCTTGCAGGCACAAAATGGAAATATTTGTCCAAACTGTCCAGATGTTCAGATTTTGTGTAGAGGTGTATGTGCCGGTTGAGGGTGTTTGTTATTCGCGGGTTCTTAAAATACCCATTGATTGAATGTGCGTGGAGTGGGTTGTGAGTCGGTAACTTGATTCGGCACTCCAGTTTTAAGGTTCAGCCTGGCTGGCTTAAGCCGTTTATTGTGTGGCTATAGAGTTTGGATACTAAAAGTTTGTATGTTATATATATACCTCGTCATCAGTGGGTTTGTCACCGGTGTACATACCTTGTAAAATGTGGCTGTTGTTGGCGGGATAGCTGCTTTAAATGAGGTTGTTAATGGCATTCATGCAGTCAAAATCAAATCACTATTACATCTTCTTTATGTATATGCAGATAAAATGGTTTTGTATTCAACCTTTAAAACGTGGGTTAGTTTACTTGAAAAAGATACATATTCCTAGTTTATAGTTAAAGGAGCATAATAGAAAGTATTTGGACATTTGGAAATGTTTTAGTCCTAGTTTTCTTGAATATAATTATTTACATAGGTGGTTATTCAAAAGCTAAAGTTAATTGTAACATTGAATTAATTAATGGGTGGCAGAGGTGTCTGCCTGCGGTTGGATGACATTATGGAACAGAAGGAACATTGAAACAGATTTTTCATTGAAACACACTTTTTAATTCGTGTCTACCGATTATAAATTTACTTCTATGCATGGTAATGTGTAACTTAAATTCACTTCAATGACTGGCATGTGTATTAAAGAAAGCGGGGAAAAAGAAATCACTTCTTTGGGTGAGGTTATGTCTGGCTGGAATAGCATTTAGATGGTTTAAGTGGAGCCTGCCCACACATCAATTGAACTTGTGGCCGTTTAATAGTCATATACCGATTAATCGACTGCAACTGATCATCAGATTAGGCATTCGATTATGATGATCGTTTATGATGAGTCTTAATGTTAAAATTTAAATCAAACATGATTATCCAGGAGACAACAGTTAGAATGTATAGGAAATACACTTGAGATGTATGAGAGCATATTATACACAAACACAAATATCGATTAGATGTATTATATATGCTGTTGGAAATGACATAACATTGTCATAAGAAAGAATACATACTTAATCAGAAATTATTCTGAGTTCAAGGTCTTAACTGGCACATGTTATGTATGCCTCATATTGTCTAACCGATTGGAAACCGATGCTCGACCTATTGATCATGACTAGAAGGTCAAGTTTGTAAACATGAAAGTCCATATTCTTGATGCTAATTTGTGAAGCTCAGGAACTACTAACAGTTAATTTGTGTTTTTGAGACAAAATATGAAAGGCAACTCTTGAATCTTCCTCCAAATCTTATCTTTACATTCTATATGTCTTTTAATATTTTATTTCATTTATTATGATGCAATGTCTGGTGCATCAAAACATCACTTCATAAGAGTGTGAAATCCAATCAAGACGATATAAGAACGTGGTTTTTGATATGCATAAATAGTTACTTTTATTTAATTGATTCAGTTTGGTCCAGTTACTGAGATTTGTGCCCTGTTTTACTTTCTCTGCAGGTTATATCAACTTCGGTTGGGTTGCATATGTCATGTTTCAAACCCCATTGAACTTTCTTCCAGAACTGATAAGGATATTTCCTTTCAAATTCGGGTTTAGTTAGTGATAGGGTACATTTGTCACACACAAGCAACACTTTGTTTCTGTATAGAGTGACACAAAGATTGCAATGTTGTTGTTTAGAAGAATGTCGCCTTTAGTTTTGGAAACTGGTCCATAAGTATTTAAATAATTACAAAATCGGTTGTGCAGTCATGTTTTTGGCATATATAACCTCTATTTTTGGTTATTTGCTTATCCTTCATAAAAATAAAATGCTAATCATAATCCCAGCTGGGGTTCTATGTAAAAACATATTGGAGTTAATGTTACTATTGTAACTAGCTGTCCCATTTTATCCCAGCTGTGGTACTATTTGAATGACAATGGCAATTTATGTTTTTATGGTAAAACCCTGTCACAAAATGTCACGGGTAGAGCGTGTTGTTCGTACATAACTCTTGTAAGCAGATGTTAGTTATACCCTAATTCATTGTATAGTTGAACCAAATTCACAATGTTCATGATATATTCAGGTAACACGGAAAACCATGCACATTTTAAGTGGCCGCCATAGGATGCCCGGAAGGGCCGTTTAATAAGTCTAGTTTTGTGCTAATGCATGTAAACGTATAGGTCTATCTCCTTAAACGGCAAAATTGTGTTAGGGTCCTTTCGTGTAGATTTTAATACATTGCTATAAAATCCATTGTCTTCTAGTTCTGGCCGGGGTTGCTTGATAGTTGCTTTGTTTGGAGCAGGAGTTGGACGGCGAAATTCACAGGCAATATGTGGTCAGTATTTATGTTATTAACTTTTATCGTACATTTGTAGTCAGTGGGCGGCGCCATCTTGGTTGGCGGTTACGACATCCAGTTAGCTTTGATGTTTCTCAAACATTAACTTCAGACTAGCATATGATTTTGAAGTTACGTTATTAGATGTAATTATTGTAATTGATCATTAATTGGAAAACAATATTAATTTGATAACGGTGTATAATAGGTGCATTTGTTAACATTAGTTAACAATGAGATGATCGACTAGTATAACTGTTCGACGCGTATACATAGCGTTGTATAATATGGGCATTAGTTGACATACATGTGTGCATGCATAACTCAGTGGGTGTAATATACGAGTGATTTGATATCGTTGTATATTACATGTATTAGGGGCAATGGTTAACAGCGACGTACATGTCGTATACATGGCGTTGTAGAATATGTATACATTGCTACTCATCATTAGTACAGCTTACATATATTTATTAAATAATGATTTGTTTGGGTAATGATAATTATGCAAGATTGTTATGTTTATCAACCGACATCTAAAACGTATGTATAATTGCAGCCTAAGCCATCCAGGGTTGGATATAAGCCATCCAGGGTTGGATATAAGCCATCCAGGTTTGGATATAAGCCTTCCGGAGTGGAGCTAAGCTTCCACTCATAACGTCAAGAGCGGTGGAGACGGTCCCCCTATCTGCGCAACATGGCCAGGTTCTAGTAGCGACAACCTCCCGGGACACGAGGTGGGCCCGTTATCAGTCCTCATTGGAGGAACATCATCCACAACCTCAGTGGAGGTTAATCATCATACATATCGCGTCATCAACCCTTATAGAAGGCATTTGATGACAATCACTCATTGGATTCGCGCATCATCATCTTCATGAGCTCTCGCGCATCACAGTTATCGCGCTAGATCATAGAACAACATTGTTATAACTTTAACAACACTTTAGTGTCGTATACATTCAGTATTTGTTACAATACCAAGAACGTCTTAAACGTTCATGAGAACATTCTTTTCATATTTCATCTGTGTATTCGCTTGTTTGTTTAGATAATTGTATATATATTTATCATATTTTAAAAGTTGCATTAAACTTATGTAAATGCATTCACCGTCATTGATTCTTTCCTGAGTTAGCCCCAACCACTAGGGTCATCTTGCGACAACTGGTGTCAGAAGTGGGATTTTGGGCGACTTCGGAGGGAAAGAATCAATAAGTGATCTTTATTATGATATACTAAATCTCTACTTATTATTTGAGAATTGTGTACCACCCTCTGATCCATCAACACGACTGTGGACGATCACGGCCACAGCTTGGAAGACAAGTCAAGACACGACAAGGGTAGGGTAAGTCCAAACTGTTTTGTAAGTTCTTTCCTTGGCGCGAGGTCGCAGTGGTCTACACGATTGGGTCTGAGGCATTTTTGCTCCATAATTTGGGTGTTTGTTTTACCTCCCTTGATATACAAATAGTATCCAATTAGGTTGGCGAACAAGACGTTCTACTCATGTTGTGACACTCGAATATACTTATATTGATGGGAGAAGTAAATTTACATGTACATGCTATACACATTTCTATAATTGTTTAAGGTTTATGTCCAGTAACAAATATAGATATTTTATGTAGTGTATATGTTTTGTGGAAGCTAGATACTATTTATACATAACCGTTAGTAGTTAGCGCTAGTACAAATGTGTATGTACCTTGTCCTATGATGATGCCCATGTATTTACTGAGGACACAGTGACTTACCAATAGTAGTTAGTAGAATAAAATTATAAGTGACTTGTGTATTGTAGTTATTGTAGTGAGTAGTCCACAATGTCTATAACCATGACGTCCATAAAGGAACTTACGGATATGGGTAAGGAGTTAGGGTATACTGGAGAGGAGCTTAAAACCTTTGTTTAAGACGAACAGGCTAGGGAAAGGGAATTTAGACTTAAGGAAAGGGAATTAGCAAAGCAGGAAAGAAAATTAGCAAAGCAGGAAAGAGATGAAGGAAGTAGATAAGCTAAAGATAAGGTAGAATTAGAAACTAGACTAGCTAAGGAGAAGCTAGATGCTGAGAAAGATAGGTTACCATTCGAAAGTAGACTAGCCACAGAGAGGTTAGAATTAGAAAGTAGGTTAGATAAAGAGAAGCGAGATGGTGATAAAGAGAAGTTAGAATTAGAAAGTAGAATAGTAAAGGAGAAGCAAGAGTTAGAACATGAGAGGTTCGAAACAGATGGTAGACTAGCTAAGGGTAAGTTAGAGATGGAGATGGAGAAATCAGCGTTTGATCATAAGTTAGCTTTAGAGTTGGAAGCAACTAAGACACATAGTAAGGACAGTAAAACTGTAGGGAATGATAGTTCTTCTGGGAAGTTAAAAGGTCCGAAGTTACCATACTTTGATGCTGACAAAGATAACATGGACAGTTACTTGTTACGGTTTGAACGTTATGCTGAGTTACAGGAATGGACCAAAGATAGGTGGGCAGTTCATTTAAGTGCGTTATTGAGAGGCAAGGCCTTAGATGTATTTTCTAGATTACCTAGTGTAGATTCTCTTGACTATGACAAGTTAAAGGATGCTCCTTGAAAGAGATTTGAGTTAACTGAAGAAGGTTTTAGAAAGCGGTTTAGAGCTTGTTTGCCTGAGAAAGGCGAATCATTTATTCAGTTTATTAGTAGGTCTAGAAATTACTTAGATAGGTGGTTAGAGTTAGGGAAGGTAGCGCAGACTTTTCAAGGCCTCATAGATTTCTTGTTGCGGGACCAGCTATTCAGTGTTTGTAGTAGAGATCTGTTCTTATTTCTGAAAGAAAGAAAACTAACTAGTGTAGATGAAATGGCAACACAAGCAGATCAGTTTGCCGAGGCTAGAGATGGAGCTTATAATGTAGTGTCGAAAGACAGAACTTTTAGAGATAGGCAAGGGGACGATCATAGTCATAAACAGAAAGTCCAGAGTTGAAACTATAGAGGTGGAGGTAGTTCGATGGGTGCTAGAGGAGGTAGCAATAGTGGTAACAACATACGTAGACCTTTTATTCGTAGTCGTCACTGTAATGGGAATCATGCTTCACAAGAGTGTAGGAAAGCGGTGAAAGTATCCGCTGTCGTAGACAATTTTAGTGACAATAGTAGAGTGGACAACAATGTAGATAGTCAGAACCAAGGTTTTAACAACCCATGGAATTTCGGTAGAGGTAGAGATGATCAAAACCAAGGTAGAGGTAGTAATAGTCCGGTTATTAAAACCGAGAGTAGTAGCTGTTGTGTTAAAGCGGATGGCGTAATGGCGAAGATCGGAACATGTCTCTTTCCGTATGCAAATCTTCCAACGGCAGATGGTAGAGTGAATGGCACGGACGTAATGAGGGATACAGGTTGTACAGATGTGATAGTTAGGCGTAGTTTAGTTACGGATGACCAGTTGTTAGGTAAACAGTCACCGTGTATGTTGTTAAATAAGTCGGTAGAGCACGTGCCAATAGCGAGAATAGATGTAGATACACCTTTCTTTAGAGGGACTACAGAGGCACTATATATGGACGACCCGATGTATGATTTAACGATAGGGAATAAGAAGGTTCAGTACTTCCGGTAGTGTCCGATTTTAGGAGTAGCATAAGTAATGCAGTAGAGACTAGAGCACAGGTTCAGAAGCAAGCTCAGGCTTATAGAAAATTGAAGGGTCCTCAGCCGTAGGTGACATATCCAAAGCGGAGTTTATAGCACAAACTCAAGACGAGACGTTAGAGCCTTGTAAAGTGAAGGCCAAGGATGGTGTAGTGAAGAAGTGTAAAGGTTCCGGTAGTTGTAAGTTTGTACATAAGAATATATTATTGTACAGAGAATTTGAAGATAGTGGTGGTAGACAGTTTCACCAATTAGTGGTACCTACCCAGTATAGAACGACAGTGCTTAAGGTAGCTCATGAGTCGATTATGGGAGGTCATTTAGGCGTAAAGAAAACGTCAGATAGAGTATTGGCAGAATTTTATTGGCCAGGTGTTAGTGGAGATGTAACTAGGTATTGTAGGTCCTGCGATGACAAAGGACAGTACCAAAAGGTCGAGTGACCAAAGTACTTTAGGTCAGATGCCACTGATAGATACACCATTTAAGTGAGTAGCCGTAGACATAGTTGGACCAATTTTTCCAGTGTCGGATAGGAAAAGTAGGTACATTTTAACCATGGTAGACTATGCAACTAGGTATCCGGAGGCAGTAGCATTGCCCTCAATTGAAACTGAGAGAGTAACTGAGGCATTAGTTGATATGTTCAGTAGGCTAAGTGTACCAGAGGAAATGCTGACTGATTGCTGGTCACAGTTTACGTCAGAACTTATGGCTAAAGTTAGCAGGTTACTGTCTTTGCGTCAAATCATGACAACACCGTATCACCCTATGTGTAACGGGTTAGTCGAACGATTTAACGGGACGTTAAAGCAAATGTTACGGCGTATGTGTACAGAGAGACCCAAAGATTGGGACAAGTATCTCAATGCTTTTTGTTTGCATTTAGAGAGGTTCCACAAGAGAGTTTAGGATTTTCTCCGTTTGAGTTATTGTACGGTAGATCAGTTAGAGGTCCCATGACGATTCTTAGAGAGATGTGGGCAGGTGAAGTAGATAGGGATGAGGTTAAGACTACATATCAGTATGTTTTAGATCTGAAAGAGAAACTAGAGGAGACTTGTAAGATAGCTCAAAGTCAGTTAGTTAAGGCAAGTACCAAGTACAAACGGTACTATGACCAGAAAGCTAGAGCTAGGAAATTAAAGATAGATGACCAGGTGTTACTGTTACTCCCGACCGACAATAGCAAGCTGTTATAACAATGGAAAGGTCCGTTTTACGTTGGAGGGATAGATAACACTATGGATTACCGTATCGAGATAAACGGAAAGTTAAAGACCTTTCATGCGAATATGCTGAAAGAGTATATCAGTAGAACAGATAATGTGCAACAAGGGGTGTTAACTGTAGTTAATGTTGCAGTTATTGAGGATAGTGAGGAAGGCAGTAGTGAGGACACTAGTCCCATGTATTTTCCCACTAGTGTAGGTAAGGAGACAGCAGCCGATGTAGACATATCGGACATGCTTGGTGTAGTCCAGAAACGAGAGGTAGATCGTTTACACTCTGAGTGTAGGACTGTTCGGTCCGATAAGTCGAGACCGACAGATGTAATGCAGTGTAGCTTTAAGCACACTTTAGCAAAGCCGATTAGGGAAACGGGAGACCCTACTCCATTTCGCAAACAGTATACTGGTAATGCGATGGATGCGATGTGTAAAGTTGGAGTTGTAGTGGCAGGAAGTAATGTTATTCGTAACAGTAGAGTCGGTGTCATAGACCGTGGAAAGGACAATTTTAAGTCGCCGCACATAATGACAGGTTTAATACAATAGTATAATAGTGAATTGAAGGGTATTGTACAATAGTAGTATATGTTACGACAGTGTAGTGTACAATTGTAGAATAGTTTTGAAATTGTAATTACATATTATAGTTAGGTTATAACTGCAGTGGGTGTTTTCCGGAAGACGGTCGTTGTACTGGCTGAAGGTTGCATTCCTCGGTAGTAATATTTAACAAGCGATTAAGCGATCAGCTTGACATGTACGTTTTGTCGCTCATTTGCTCGGAAGAATTAATAGTTTATTAACGTGTAAATATTAATTATCATTTTGTTGAATTTTAAAAGTGTAGCACTTTCTTTAAGTGGGGAGATGTCACGGGTAGAGCATATTGGTCGTACATAGCTCTTGTAAGCAGATGTTAGTTACACCCTAATTCATTGTTTAGTTGAACAAAATTCACAATGTTCATGATATATTCAGGTAACACGGAAAACCGTGCACATTTTAAGTGGCCGCCATAGGACGCCCGGAAGGGCCGTTTAATTAGTTTAGTTTTGTGCTAATGCATGTAAACGTATAGGTCTATCTCCTTAAACGGCAAAATTGTGTTAGGGTCCTTTCGTGTAGATTTTAAGACTGCAAATTTAGCCAGGTATGTCACGGACTGAACGGGGGAAATAATGGTTTGGGCGTAACGTTTGCTATAAAATCCATTGTCTTCTAGTTCTGGCCGGGATTGCTTGATAGTTGCTTTGTTTGGAGCAGGAGTTGGACGGCGAAATTCACAGGCAATATGTGGTCAGTATTTATGTTATTAACTTTTATCGTACATTTGTAGTCAGTGGGCGGCGCCATCTTGGTTGGCGGTTGATGTTTCTCAAACATTAACTTCAGACTAACACATGATTTTGAAGTTACGTTATTAGATGTAATTATTGTAATTGATCAGTAATTGGAAAACAATATTAATTTGATAACGGTGTATAATATGTGCATTTGTTAACATTAGTTAACAATGAGATGAGTGACTAGTATAACTGTTCGACGCGTATACATAGCGTTGTATAATATGGGCATTAGTTGACATACATGTGTGCATGCATAACTCAGTGAGTGTAATATACGAGTGATTTGATAACGTTGTATATTACATGTATTAGAGGCATTGGTTAACAGCGACGTACATGTCGTATACATGGCGTTGTAGAATATGTATACATTGCTACTCATCATTAGTACAGCTTACATATATTTATTAAATAATGATTTGTTTGGGTAATGATAATTATGCAAGATTGTTATGTTTATCAACCGACATCTAAAACGTATGTATAATTGCAGCCTAAGCCATCCAGGGTTGGATTTAAGCCATCCAGTGTTGGATATAAGCCATCCAGGGTTGGATATAAGCCATCCAGGTTTGGATATAAGCCTTCCGGAGTGGAGCTAAGCTTCTACGCATAACGTCAAGAGCGGTGGAGACGGTCCCCCTACCTGCGCAACATGGCCAGGTTCTAGTAGCGACAACCCCCGGGACACGAGGTGGGCCCGTTATCAGTCCTCACTGGAGGAACATCATCCACAGCCTCAGTGGAGGTTAATACTCATACATATCGCGTCATCAACCCTTATAGAAGGCATTTGATGACAATCACTCATTGGATTCGCGCATCATCATCTTCATGAGCTCTCGCGCATCACAATTATCGCGCTAAATCATAGATCAACATTGTTATAACTTTAACAAAACTTTAGTGTCGTATACATTCAGTATTTGTTACAATACCAAGAACGTCTTAAACGTTTATGAGAACTTTCTTTTCATATTTCATCTGTGTATTCGCTTGTTTTTTTAGATAATTGTATATATATTTATCATATTTTAAAAGTTGCATTAAACTTATGTAAATGCATTCACCGTCATTGATTCTTTTCTGAGTTAACCCCAACCACTAGGGTCATCTTGCGACAAACCCGCATTTGGGTTCCTGATAATGTAATAGCTGACCATTTGATGATTTGTGTTGACCATATTTGGATCATTTGTTGAATGTTTTTGTTGTTGGCGAGACAAATCTCTTCGATTCTGAAGTGCGTCAGCCATACCTCCATTTGAGGATTGATTACTATTCACTGCGGTGCCCTGCTTCCACCCATTTAATGGCGGTGGCTCTAGCGGTGCCCATGTCCCCACTAGTGGCATGTGGCAGTATGTCGCGGTCACAGCAGTGTGAAGTAATTATTTTACGAGTTCGAAACATACCATAGTCATGTCTGATGGGAAACTTCATTCTTCATATGTCCTTCTGAGGTCGCTGTCCCAATATAACAAATGTGATTTTTTAACCCTATTATATTTTTACATCAATGTCTGAATCATGCGGTAGAATCCAATAACGTTTTTGTGATCCGTGTGAAATTAAAAATGGAGATATAATTGCATGAATAGGGAATGTAATAATGGTTTTGTCGTGCCCTTAATGGTTTATTCTCTTGTTGCTCTGGCTTCTGCCAAGTCATTGAGTACCTTCATTGTGGCTTTCTAGGCTATTGTTTTTTTGTATTATATTTACACGAGCATATTTGTGTTTTACTTATATTGCCTATTGATGCTGCCTTGTTGGTTAGAGATTAGATCATGGCGGGGATTTCTTTATTTACACTGTCCTGTTTTAATGGGATGGCAGTAGGGTAAGTGTGAGGTTTGGTGCACCCTAGAACCGGTTTAAACCCCCAGTGGACTACTTTGCCACTGACCGTTCCAAGGCGGTAGCCTTATTGTCAACCCTTTTGTGTTTGTGATGTCGTTTGCTTTTATTGTTATTTTTGCCTTCTTGTTTGTCTATTTGCATGTTTGTTTCTGTGTTTTGTGGTTGACTGTCCTCCTTGAATGCTACTTTCCCTGTCCGATCTTTTTATATTTCTTTAAAGGGACGCAGAGCAATATTGAATAATTTCATTAAAATAAGCACCTCCGGGGTTTCTCATTCAAATATGATTTTCGCTTTAAAGCTGCTTGCATATAAATTTAAATTAAAGGTAACACCATGTTCGAGTTTTCAATATATTTTCGTTAAACTACCACGGGATAAATACATTATTGGTGAAATAATGTCAAATATAGTAATATGCAAAAACAATGAACTATTCAAAAGAGTATTAATAATTATTTCCAAATATGCAACTTATGAAATCTGAGAAGTTAAAATATATTTTTGAAAACAACGATGTTGTTTTATTTACTGAAACTTGGACCAATGAATTCTCAGAACTTAGCGTTGACAATTTTGAATATTTTGTATTAAACAGAACTGAATATAAAGACACGAGTAAACGAAACTCGGGTGGCATAATTCTCTACCTTGGAAATAATTATGTTACAGATGAAACGCCTATTTTTCAGAGTAATGATGATATTGTATGTATTAAGATTGATAGTAAACATTTTGCATTACAGAATGACTTATTTGTTTGCGTTACGTTGTTCAAGATGATAGTAGCAGACAGTCTATGATTGATACAAATATATTTGACAGGTTGATTGATTTTATTGCATGTACCAA
The DNA here is from genome assembly GCA_037043455.1 of Cyrtodaria siliqua. NCBI lineage: Eukaryota > Metazoa > Mollusca > Bivalvia > Adapedonta > Hiatellidae > Cyrtodaria > Cyrtodaria siliqua. Next base: position 16,346 of record JAWPHD010020305.1, on the reverse strand, counting down.
TTCAAATAATGAAACTGGTTTAAATTTTGTCTTGTGTGGGGACATGAACAGTAGAACGGCCGAATGTGCGGACTATGTTGCAGACGATTACGGTATTTATATGCAATTTTTACCTGATGATTACTGTAATGATCATGAAATAAAACGTTATTCTCGAGATAAAGGTAGGGTAAACAATAATGGTCATTATCTTTTAGATTTATGTAAACAAACTGGCTTACGTATTATGAATGGACGTGTTGGGAAAGATAGCGGTATTGGTAATTATACTTTTGTTGGGAATCGGGGTTGTAGTGTTGTTGATTATGTTGTATGTACAGACAATTTGTTTCCATTTATAACGGAGTTTAATATTTCACAGCCGAATATTTTAACTGACCATTGTTTAATTTCCTTTTGTTTTGAATTTGAAAAACCAGTTTGTACAAACGAGTTTGTAGATAACGATTACGTTAGAGTAAAACATAAATACACGTGGAATAATGAGTTAAATCTGAGTACGTTAAAAAACTGTCAACAACTGACATAACACAGCAGTTGTATACGTTTAATGAAACTTTAAATGCGTGTTCGAATAACATCGAGATGAATAGTTGTATTGAACGTTTATCACAGATCATTGATGGTGTCGTAGCTCCATTATTTAAGAAACGGATACCTGGTAATTCTGATTATTCTCCAAACCCGGCTATTTCAGAAGATGCCTGGTATACTAATGAGTGTTTTGAAAGTAGAACCAGTTTCTTATTCTTTTTAAATAAATACAGATTGGAAAATAATGACGTCAATCGAATTAATTTAGTCAAGGCTAGATCTGAATATAAATCACTTATTCGTAGATGTAGATTTGAATATGATAGGAATGAAACATTAAAATTAGTCCAGGCCAAACAAAAAAATGCTAAGATGTATTGGAATATGTTGAAAAAATGCGCAGAAATAAAATAGTCAAATATTCAAATTAGTACTTTTGAAAAATATTTCAAGGCTGTTAACAATCCAGATAGTCCATTTTTTACACCGGATGAAGATATTTTACACTTTGTTGATAGGTATGAAAACAATGAATTAAATATTATGTTTAATGAACTGAATGTTGATATTTCTGAGCAGGAAATGTTTAAAGGTTTACACCAGCTCAAAGCTAATCGCTCAGGAGGACCGGATATGTATATAAATGAGTTGTTCATGCACGGTAAACATATTTTAGCACCATACATAATTAAATTGTTTAATAAAGTTTTTGAAATTGGTTATTTTCCAGAAAGCTGGTCAGAGGGTTATGTTATCCCCCTCCATAAAAAGGGAAATATAAATGACGTTGAAAACTATCGAGGCATAACTCTATTAAGTACACTGGGGAAATTATTTACACGGGTTTTAAATAATAGGCTTACTGATTGGGCAGAAAATTATGGTGTTTATATTGAGGCACAAGGCGGTTTTAGAGCTAACATGGGAACAATAGATAACATTTTTGTGTTACAAGAGCTTATAACTTATTTTATTAATAGGAGTAAACAATTGTATTGTGTTTTTGTTGACTTCACGAAAGCTTTTGATTATGTTGTTCGTGACAACTTATGGTTCAAACTAATAAAGTTAGGTGTGCGTGGTAAAATATTTAATGTTATTAAATCTATATATACTTCAGTAAAATCAAGAGTGAAATATTGTAATGAACTCAGTGAGGAGTACACATGTATGCTTGGAGTAAGACAAGGGGAATGTTTATCACCTTTTCTTTTTTCTATGTTTCTAAACGATATTGAAGATGAATTTATAAAACATGGTATTGAAGGAATTAATGTTAATATGTTTAAAGTATTTCTCGTATTATATGCTGATGATATTGTTATATTTGCAAACAGTAGTATAGACTTACAAACTAGTTTAAATTTGCTATCGGGATATTGTAATAAGTGGAAACTTGTTGTAAATACATCAAAAACTAAGGTTATGGTGTTTAAAAAGGGTGGTTCCTTACCAAGAAATTTAACTTTTCATTTAAATGATAATGCATTAGATATTGTTAATAGGTTCAACTATTTAGGCATAGTCTTTACAACGGGTGGATTATTCACTGATACACAGGCAACACTTGCAGGACAGGCTTTAAAGGCTATATTTAAAATGAACAAATGCTTATATAAATTTACTGAGTTATCTATTGAACACAGATTAGATTTATTTGATAAATTAATCACGCCAATTTTGAACTATGGGGCTGCAGTTTGGGGTTTTACAAAAGCTAATGCAATAGAAAGAGTGCATCTTAAATTCTGTAAGAATATATTAAGTGTAAAGAAGACAACGCAAAATGATTTTATATATGGGGAGTTGGGTAGAAAATCCTTTTTATGTCAACGGCATTTTATTATAATAAAGTACTGGCTCAAAATATTACATAGTAGTGAAAATAAGTATGTTAAAATAGTTTAGGATATGATGATCAATGACATAACTGGCCAACCGAATAAATTAAATTGGGCTTTACTATTACGTGATCTTTTGTGTAATATGGGTTTCCATGATGTATGGTTAGCACAAAGTGTAGGAAACGTTGAACTATTTTTGCTTGTTGTCAAACAAAGACTTCATGATAATTTTATACAAAACTGGCATAATAGATTGCAAGAATCAAGCAGAGCTTTATTTTATAATTGTATAGAGAATTTTAGATTTCAACCCTACCTAAATATGTGTAATATATCGAAATTTAGGCAAGCTTTAACTAAACTTCGCGTTTCATCACACAGACTTGAGATAGAAGCTGGACGATGGAGCAAACCAAATAGAACACCGGTTAATGATAGGAAATGTAAATTGTGCCAGTCTTTAGAAGATGAATACCATTTTGTTTTAATATGTCCCTTATATACAGACATAAGAAAACACTATATTAAAACGTATTATTTCATGCGTCAAAATATGCAAAAGTTCATTTCTTTGATTAATTCTACATGTAAAAAGCAAATAAGAAATCTAGCTATTTTTATTTATAAGGCTTTTAATAAAAGAAATGAGTACCTTTTTCCAAATAGGCAATACGAATTGATGTTGTAATGATATACATTTACTGTTTATATATGCATTTTGTTGTATAGCAACAGTATTTCACTCAAAATTGTATCACCTTCTCCACTAGATACACATACACGTAATTGTGTAAAATTGCTAAGTATACTATGCATTTGTACTTTTTTGTTACATTGTTTGTCATGTTATTTTCATGTCTGTATTTGTACCACAAGGGCCTTAGTGCCTATTGGATTTTGAAATAAACTATAAACTATGAAGAAACACTTAAGGGACGCCGCAATATTTACAGAAATCCAGATTGCCTGTGTCCCTTAAATATGAATCAATCTGTTTCAAATATACATTAAACTAAATTGCGTGTTTGAAACTTATTTTAATAACGCTAATACGTTTAAATATATAGGGTGTTACTTTTTATAATATCCGGGCACATTGCTATTATGTCATATATTGAGAAACATATTTTCATAGCTTAATATTGAATACGATTATGCTTTGTTATGATTGGAAAAAAAACTGGTTGAAAATAAAGCTTGAATAACGGGTTAAATGCATTTGGTTTAAACATATTTTATTTCCAAATAGTTACAACAATACACAAAATTTGTACACAAAAACAAAAGGATCAGAACGAAAGATAAAATCTTATAGAGTTCTTATCCACTGGTTGAATATGGTAAGGATAAGATAGCGGTAAATTTGAAATATAAATATGCTTGTATCAATCGATAGAAATAATGATAATACTAAAAGGAGAAAAAAATGTAGCAACAATTTAAGGAATAAGAAAATAATCGATTTACATTAGAGAATGCAGAAACGAAAATAACGAAAATAATATGGGTATGAATTAAGAAAAGTGGAAAAAGGTAGCAAGGAAAAACCTATAAAAAAAAAAAATAAAGGAAGGGATTCGCACAGAAGACATAGCCGCTAGGGTTTAGGCGATTTGGAGCACACCAATGAAACAAGTTCGTCTTGCCTGCATCTCCCCTAAAACCGTTTACTAGTCAATATGTATTTCTGGACCGATTTAAATATATTTGAATTCACATCGTATGAAAGACTTAAGTCGCCAAATAGTACATTATTTAAGGTAACAGGGCACAGTAGATTTAGTTCCTGTAATAGGGTCACACGTGAATTATCGTATAATGGGCATTCCAAGAAAAAATGGTTAGTACTCTCAACCCCTCCACATCTACAAAGGGGAGATTCGACGATGCTTTTATTGAATAAGTGTTCGTTCAAAGAACTACAATTTGTTCGTAAGCGTGCATGGAGTATCTGTGCTCTTCTATTTCCCGTGCAATAATATTTAGGAATTTGAATTTTGTCACGATTGAGTTGTTGCTTAAAGGTAATAATAGAGCTGGAGTTACGTACGTCAACAGGGAGATTGTTCCATTCCCGAATAGCAGAAGGTAGGAAAGAAGTTGAATATAAATGTGTACGAGAGAATGGTACTTGGAAGTCATCTGAATTTCTTAACCTATAATTTGATGCTGCACTGACCATAGGGGGTACTAGTGATGTAAGATAAGGAGGAGTTGCACTATTGACCATTTTATATAAATGTATTAGTTTGTGTTTACTTCTTCGAGTCTCAAGTGTTTCCCAACCAATATCTTTGTAAAGGTCGTGGATAAATGCATTTACACGCCGATATATACATTATAGTACATAGTATGAACTGAGAATTCATTACTTTAAAACACACACGAACGACATAACAAGAAACATTCACAAATGCACGAATTTAATGGATCTTATAAAAAAAAGAAAAAAAAAGACGGGAAGCCGTGAATTTAAATAAAGAAGATCAAACTTCCTCAGATCCTTGGTTATAATCACTTTCATACAATCTTTATTAAACTTATTAAAAAGTTTATCAAAAGAGCTTATGACCCTATCATATTGCAACGTAATGCATGTTTAGTGGTTAACCCATTTACAGTTCGCCACTATGCTTTCTTCTTTGATTGTGCGATGACCGGACAGATTGTGGACCCTAGGATGACGTCTACCTAAATCCTTATATGGGGTAGCGTTTGATGTTTGTCCTTAATCTTGTTTTGTCGTACCCTTAACGGTTTGTTTTCGTGTTGCTCTGGCTTCTGCCAAAAAAAGAGTATGAGAATGGACCTTTGGAAACGGCCGAAAACGACACATACGAAATATTGCAGTCTCGGTTTGATTGAGACTGTTCATGAACGGTAGTGAAATAAACAAAATGGAATTTAGTTGGGAGCAGCGGTTATATAGCCTGCGTATCACAATTAACAGCCAAAAGACTAAATTAAAAAGCAGACAACATATCCTATGAGTGGTTAAACAATACCCAGAGCCTTTTATCGGCCGGAGTAGTGCAACCACCGAATCGAAAATTAAGTAAGAAAACAAAAGCAATTGAAAATGTACCACCGATAACTAAATATAAGTATCGGTCTCAGTGATCTCCAAAGATCGAATGAATAACAGTACTGATTGCAAGCGCGGGTAGACGTTTTACTGCCGCCACACTGCACAAGCAACGCCACTGTGCTATATAAAAGAGTGATTTAAACATATTTTATTGCCATATAATATGCAAACGGGTTGGGCCACAAGTTCTAACAACATTAGTTACGGCCCTTCCCAACACAATATATTACAAAAATGTTCATGGCTAAGCTAGTAGTTACATAGTATATATACACATTGTTGGTTTAACAATTACCATATGCCTGAGTATTCCTGAGATTAGTTCCACTAGTTGTTGTCAAATATGGTATAGAGAGAAGAAATAGGAAGAAGCAAGGTCGTGATAGCAGAAAGCGAGATTATAGACATTCAGTACAGTGAGTCAAAGCAGTATGCATCCTTTGTAAGAACTTTGTAAACTATGCTAGTTTGTAAAGCGCTTGGTTTCGCTAATGTATTTTTGGAAAGCATTAAAAATTACTGTATTTTCTTCATCTGAGAGTTGTTCTTGACCGAAAAGCAAAGTGTTTACACTTAGCGGATGAAAACGTCGAGTGGATAGAAATAGAGTAAGTCGTTGTATGTGAAATCTATTACAATTAAACATAAAATGTTCTGCATCTTATATTTTACATGTCCGCATTCGCAACTTGGTGATGATCGTAAATGATTTGTAAAATGATCGTAATTAAGATTGCTACATGACTTACGAATTCTCGCGTGTATAACGGTAAGTGGTCACGGACCATGTAAGAAGAAACTAGGAACTGTAGGGCTAACATATATTAAGCTTTTAAGTTTGCTTTTAAATATAGCAAGAGATTCGGAGTTTCTAGTTTCGACTGGTATTATTCCACAGGGTAATAGATGATGGTACAAATGATCTGGAAAAAAATTCCGTTCTTCTTTCCATTGTCTCATAGTTGTTATTGTTTCTTAGGTTATAAGGGTTATTTTCCTGGACAAATGGAGGGAAAAGGTTAGTAACATAAGGAGGCATTATGCCGTTATTGACTTTATAAACAATGGCAAGATTTTGTGATTTACGTCTATCGGATAATGAGAGCCATCCGATTTGAGATAATAATTTTTGTATTGATACTGATCATGTTAATCCAGAAACAATCCGTGCGGCATCATATTGGAGTTTTTCAAGCTTTTCGCGATCGTAGAAAGAAAACCCATCCCACACAATAGATGCGTATTCTAAGATGGGACGCATGTACGATAGGTAAATCTGATTAAGTGTTTTACGATTCAATTTGAATTTTAAAAGTGGCATTAGGCCTAAAACTTTTGACGCAGAAGCTATTATACTGTTAATGTGTTCATACCATTTACCATCTGAACTCAATATTAATCCCAAATGTTTATGGATTTCTACAAGTGTAAGCTGAACGTCATTTAAACGTAGCTGTGGACGGCGGTCCATGCGTGTCAGAGATAAAAATAACACTTCAGTTGTATTTGGATTAAATTGAACAAGCCACCCTTTCGACCAATCTGATATAATACATAAATCGTGGTTTAAAATACCTTCCATATCGTCTATGCTAGATCTGGACATTGAAAGAGAACTGTCGTATGCGAAAAGACGCGTTATACTTAACATGTTTTCGGCAATATCATTTATATAAATTAGTAAAAGCAAAGGACCCAGGACTGATCCTTGTGGCTCTCCGGCTTTCAACATTTTTGTTTCAGATGTTGATGTCTCGACCCGAACCCTTTGAAAACGGCCGGGTAGGTAACTTGATAACAAACTTAAGAGTTTATCGTCAATGTCGTGTTGTTTTATCTTAAATATGAGACCCTGATGCAATATACGATCAAAGGCCTTTGAAATATCATTAAAAACTATACACGTAAACTGTTTGGCATCGAAAGCTTGACATATATGGTGGTACATGTCCATAAGTTTGTAGGCTGTTGAGTGACCTGGGAGAAAGCCGGATTGGTATTTATAAATGAGATTGTGAATATGGAAAAGGTTATACATGTGTTTGAAAACTATCCTTTCCATGACTTTTCCTACACAGCTAAGTAGCGATATCGGTCTATAATTGCTAATAAAAGAGTTTGAGAGTGGACCTTTGGAAACGGCCGAGACATACGAAATATTGCAGTCTCGATTTGATTGAGACTGTTCATGAACGGTAGTGAAATATGCTAGCTACCGCTCACGCCCTTTAGCCCCGGGTTGAGCAGAACTCAATATTCATAAAATCAATATTACATAATTTTAACCATCCCGAAGATGACATGCATACGGCGGTGGACATAGGGATCTTAAGTCATTGAGTACTTGCTTTGTGGCTTTTTAGACTTTTGTTTTTTATATTATATATACATGATCATTTATGTGTTTTTATGATCATTAATGTGTTTCGCCCCGACTACAAATCAGTAGTGTTATTACTTACTGGTCCTTTGGTATCATCTAACCCTATCTTTGTGGCTTTAAAGTAAAATATCGCTTAAGCCGGTGCTAGGAGGCGTGAGAGGTGTTGCACTTTACATTTACCGTCATGAACAGTCTCAATAAAACCGAGTTTGCTACTTTTATCTCTTTTTTGTGTTTGTTGCTTCCAAGGGATCCCCTTTTCAGTATTTAATTACTTATATTGCCTGTAAATGTTGCCTTGTGTGTTAGAGATTATAACCTGGCTGGGATATCTTTATTTACACTGTCCCGTTTATTGGGATGACAATAGGGTAAGAGTAAGGTTTGGTGCACCCTAAAACCTAGTTTAAACCCCCAGCGGCTCTGTTTTGCCACTGACCGTTCCAAGGAGGGAGCCCTATTGTCAACCTTTTAGTGTTTGTGATGTCTTTCTTGCCTTTTATTCATCTTTAAAGTTGCTATTTGTTTCTCTTTGTGTTTGTGGCAGACCTTCGTCCTTGAATGCTACTTTTCCTGTTCGATTTTTATGTCTACTTTTGCTAGGATGGGAATATATGTTTTCTTTTTTGGATATATACAGGTTTTCAAGGCGCCCTTTTAAAGTAGGAGGTGGTTATCGCTTCAGTAACTACGAACATTAGTCGATGTCGCCTCACGAGGAATACGAGTATATAAAGCAAACGTTTTATATAGGAAAATGGTCAGTCACAGTAAAATCGCTTGAATGAAAACAGCCAATACACATAATCAATAACCTTCAAATGCGCAACATTCAAAAAGCCAACATTGTATTGTTATGCATGCGACATAATCACAAACAAACAAACATATAAAACTAGTTTCTTATATTTAAAATTGTAATCCGTACATATCCAAGAAACATATGTGATAAACACACAGATAAGTATGTCGATTATCTAGCGACATAAGCGGCAGACCCGTAGCTAGAGTTTAAAAAGGCACCGAGGCGAACCCAGTCGGGAGGTCCGTATGTACTCTCAATCAAAAGACATCATGTGATGAATTTTTCGAATGTTTATTTTAGTACTGTTACACTGTTGTTCTAGGTTTCTAAAATACTTGTTTATGAAGAAATATTATCAAACAGTATGAGATTGGACCTTTGGAAACGGCTGAACACGACATATAAGAAATATTGTACTTTTCTGTATATAACCAGTACTGTATACCTCCCGCCATTCGTAAGAATCGAAACTTCTGACCTGAAAGGTCGACCTCCCAGCTGAATTCGAACCCGCAGCGGTAAGAGGCGAACATGTTTTAGACACAGAGTTTGTACTATGCCGGCCACGGGTGCGCTAGTAATTACTATAAGAGTAGGGGTGGGGGGAATTTTTCACTTACTGCTGATATTTCTTGTTCATATGCATACTTCATTTTATGCATGTGTGTTAAAGGTTCTACTTTATGCCATCTTCTGGAGGGTTAAAATTGTGTACTATTGATTTTATGAATATTGAGTTCTGCTCAACCCGGGGCTAGAGGGCGTGAGCGGTAGCTATCATAATTTCACTACCGCTCATGAACAGTCTCAATCAAACCGAGACTGCAATATTTCGTATGTGTCATGCTCGGCCGTTTCCAAAGGTCCATTATCATACTCTTTTTTATAGCACAGTGGCGTTGCTTGTTCAGTGTGGCGGCAGTAAAACGTCTCCCCGCGCTTGCAATCAGTACTGTTATCCATTCGATATTTGGAAATCGCTGAGCCCGATACTTATATTTAGTTATCGGTGGTACATTTTCAATTTTTTTTGTTTTCTTACATAATTTTTGATTTGGTGGTTCCACTACTCCGGCCGATAATAGGCTCTGGGTATTGTTTAACCACTCATAGGATGTGTTGTCTGCTTTTTAATTTAGTCTTTTGGCTGTTACTTGTGATACGCAGGCTTCATAACCGCTGTTCCCAACTAAATTCCATTATGTTTATTTCGCTCTTCGGGGCATTTAATTTTATTAGATACTGGGACCATACGCCGTACGACATGGGGAAGTAGTGCACTCCATGTCCACCGCCATATGCATGCCATGGATGGTTAAAATTAAAATTGTGTACTATTGATTTTATGAATATTGAGTTCTGCTCAACCCGGGGCTAGAGGGCGTGAGCGGTAACTAGCATAATTTCACTACCGTTCATGAACAGTCTCGATCAAACCTAGACTGCAATATTTCGTATGTGTCGTGCTCGGCCGTTTCCAAAGGTCCATTATCATACTCGTTTTTAATATTACAGCCATTTTTCTAGTTTTCAGGTCAACACTGGTGATGATAGTCATTATATATGCTGCTTTTAAATATCTCTTTAATTCAGTGGTTCTAAACGTATAGTCAGTTTTATTGAATTTTGTTTCTGTGTTTTGTGGTTGACTGTCCTCCTTGAATGCTACTTTCCCTGTCCGATCTTTTTATATTTCTTTTTGTATATTTATATATACATATGATATATATGAAGGTGTTGAACTCCTAAAATGGTCAACAAACACAAGCAGTTATATACTACTTGTTATTTATCGGTACGTAAGATAGCCTGGGCGGCATAACCTGCTCCTATCACAAGCGGAATTATGTATAACGAATAAAACATAAACTGTCAATCTCTCGTACTTTGTACCAGAGAATCAAACATGCCAACCTCAGTGAATTCAGTTCAATGACAAGAAGATGGCACTGCCAGTAATACCTATAATCTACAGGCGGTGGCATGCGTTTAAAACGACTGAATACTGATGGGAGGATTAACTCGAACGGATACTTGAAGTGTCGAAACTGAAAGTTGTCGTGGAAGCTGCGAATTTCGATAATTTCACGATCGAACCTATATTTTACCCTTACCCGACCATACCGATTCCAGAACGATCTTTTTTGTAACACAATATCCGATTGGAAGAAGTAGCTATTTACTTACCAAAGCCAACAGTTGTAATACTGTCGCTTCTATTGTCTTTTGTAACAAGACGTCCGATTGAACTAAGTAGCTAAATCGTCCAGTCGGATGTCTTGTTACAAAAAAACACGTTCTGGAATCGGTATTGATCAGCTTTTTTGATAACGAAGGATACATCATTCACTTGCAATTGTTAAAGTGCGCGTTTTGCGTAGGCCAGCGTAAGCTATTCTACACATACAACATTTATATCTAGAATGTTACGCCAGGACATCATTCACTGGTTCAACGCCTGGACCCAGATCCATCGCGGGAATAATATTTCAAACATTAAGTTGCCTTTTAACAGTTACCGCTTGCCTTGGTACATGTTTTCTATGTTACAAAACCAGGTACAATATATGGCTAGCCTCCTTAGAAGCATGCCACAAAACAGCATCACCATGTATACTAGCGGGCTCGCTTGACTGTACAGACGCGGCAATATTCAACAGACTATACTCAGTAGTAATGGTGCATATATGATTAACAAAGTGTAGGCTCATCATCAAACATGTTGGCTGAACACCAGTTCTCAACTGTACCTGCGAATAGTTGCTCATATCTGTAATAACGACAGTTTATACGCATGTATTCTATACTATCCGCAGCACAGACAGGCAAAAGTACCACTCACACTTGCGTTCGTTTAGTGCACTGTTGCGGCTGTAAAGAGTCTCCCTGTGCTATGAATCAGTAGGGTTATTGTACTGGTCCTTTGGGACCAACGAGCCCGCAATAGGTGTATTTGACGTAGAAAACCGCTCAATCCGTGGCTTTAAGCAATAAACTGTAACACCCATATAATCTACTGATTAAAAGTGTAGGCTCATCATCAAACATGTTGGCTGAACACCACTTCTCAACTGTACCTGGGAATAATTGCTCAAATCTGTAATCACGACATTGTATACGCATCTATTCTATACTATCCGCAGCATAGACACGCAAAGGTACCGCTCACACTTGCGTTCGTTTAGTGCAGTGTGGCGGCTGTAAAGAGTCTCCCCGTGCTACGAATCAGTAGGGTTATTTTACTGGTCCTTTGGGACCCGCAATAGGTGTATTTGAAGTAGAAAACCGCTTAAGCCGCTTAAGCCGAGGCTATGGGGCGTGAGAGATTCTGCTTAGACTTACATTACCTCTGATGAACAGACTCAATAAAACCGCGTCTGTTACTTTATTCCTGCCTTTCCAACTACGTTCAACAAGATCATATTGACCTAACAATTACCCAATCCTGAGATACACCAGAACCCTTTTAGTTAACTTTTGACTATTAGACCTACAGTCTTAAATAACTAGATTCATCAATAAAGATGATTTAAACTTTCGCATATTGTCCACTCAGAAGCAAACCTTCATCGAAAAACTGCTGAAAATCAGATCACGTTTACTAAAGTTTTGCGTTCTCAGTCTGAAATGTCCACATTTCAAAAATCAAAGGCTGAACACAATTTCAGAGCGCACAATGTTAAAACAACACTAGCAGCATATGTGAGTTATTCATTTAGTATGTTTTTTTATTCGTAAACACTCGGTATGAAGGTTAAATTGTCTTGGCCGGAAACTTTCCACATTATGCAAATTAGGGGCGCGTGCTAAAATCAGTGAGGTAACGTTAGTAAATATTGACATTATTTGCTGACGACTAGGGGCCTCGTGACAACTCAGGTAATTTCTGGAAGACTCGGATTGCTTTCACTTTGTACTAACACTTTTGTGAGTTGATGCTGAGCAAGTTTAAATGATTAATTATTTATGGACAAACCACCCTCGCCGCGAACGGAAAACGTTTCTTCAGACTACCCCAGACTATTCTTCCCCAGAACTATAGTATCCTGGCACAACCAGTTTTCGCACACATAAAGACAAAACATGAGATTAAAACCTTACATTTAAGACTTTTCCTTTCCAGTCAATGTTTTTATTAATTATAGTAGATCTACTAAAATTCTGCAGAATCATGCCAAATTGGCATGACCTGTATTGTTTACATTTTTTAAGCAAACAGACGAACTACTTACCTCATTCCTAACGGAACATCCAACCTCTTTTCGAGCACTTCCGGTAAACATGAAAAGTATACTGCAGAACAGAAATTTGTACCCAATAATAGTTTTAAAATATAGTCAACACTTCTCAACAGTTAAAAAATAATGTTAACCCATGAAAATAACTTTTAGAAAGTATTTATAATTTATTTTTAATGTTGTGTTTTTTTCAGGTGCACATGAAAGGCAAAACAAGGTGTCTCCCCTTCATAATGACCCTTACATGAGTTGAAAATGATAAATACACCCAATTCTCAAAATTGTCACATCTTCCCACAATTAACATTCCTAATTTGAGTAAACATGTTGAAGTTTGAGAGAATGAAGTGCTTGCAGACCACACATTTTCCAGATTATTTTTAAACATTTTCAGTAAAATTACAATTAGAGAGGGTAATTTTTTAAAGTGATTTTTTTTTTATCTGCAGTATACTTTTGACTGTTGGAGGGAAAGTAGATCATGAGATTACGTCAGCAATTGTGCAGACGACAGCTGTTTAATTTGTAATCAATCAAAAAATGGTTTTAATCAAGTTTTAAGGAAAGGACTATTATGGAATAGTGAAATTTACTGAAATACATATTGAGGTCAGCTTTTTATTTGAATAATGCCTCTCGTATCTCCATTTTTGTTTATATTGTTATGTTGACATTCTGCAGGAGTATCTGTCAAAATAATCAGGTCATTGTTTGCAAATGAGGGCACGCATTCTTATTTCCGCTGTTTATACGGAAGTGTTCGAATTCATGTTGTGTGCGAAAAGTGGTTGTATCGGGATACATTGGAATAGACATGGCTAACAGCCAGGCCAAATGTATTCGGGGGCAGGGTTACTACGCCTTGAGGAAGGGTAGACATAGACATCGGGCCGTTATGCAGACTGCCGTTCTGTAACAGAGTAACAGAGCAGCAAGGCCCCATGTCTATCCGTCATCTGCATATAGGAAACATCATCGGTCCAACATCGGTCCGATATAGGCTTGCTGACTGGGTTTGTGTGTTCTTTTTATGATTTGCTGAAAAGATATCGATCAGATGTCGGCTAAATGTTGGATATGCCGACGTAGAGCCGATTAATTCAATATTTTCCAGTTTTTGAATTTTTTGTTTGTATGGCATGCTAAATTGATTGTTCAAGGCATTAATCTGAATGAATATAGCACATTTCTTCTGATGTCTATTATTATATCACGGGCCAACGTCAGGCTGACATAGTTTGTATCAGTTGATATCGGTCAGATGTCGGCTAAATGTTGGATATGCCGACGTCCGGCAGATGTAGAGCCGATTAATTCAATATTTTCCAATTTTTTGTTTGCATGCATGCTTAATTGATTGTTCAATGCATTAATCTGAATGAATATAGCACATTTTTTCTAATGTCTATTATTATATCACGGGCCAACGTCAGGCCGACATAGTTTGTATCAGTTGATACCATATATCGGGCCGCTGTCAGTCCGATATAACACGCCATAAATCCATAAAGGGGGGTAATGACATGTCATTTTGAATATCGTATATTTATTGTTATTGTGAACAGATATTCCTCGCAAATGTCATTTTTACATTGCAAAATGATGCTACCTACATTCACAAGAGTTTTATTTATTGCTAATGAATATTTTTTCCAATCGAGCTAATTCGGATAAGCACCAACAAAAAGATGTTTATAAGGTAGTCAGTATTCATTAAATTGATTTGATAAAAAAATCGGACGGAGTTAAACGCCCGATAACCTTGTATGTTGCGAAACATATACATGTATTTTGGATTGGTAATCTGATGCTCTAGCTACATACTGTGCTAGCTGGATGGTGACAATATAACGAATTTGATGTCTATCTGTCATAATGGGCCCACTTCGGGTCGAAACTATATCGGATACATATTGGATAGATAACTAACCGATATTGTACCGATGATGGATAGTAAATAAAACGATGTCTAACCGGTGATGGATAGTAAACTAAAACGATATCTAACCGATATTGGACCGATGTGTAGCCGACAAGATACCGGTCCGACTTGAAGCCGATGGGCACGTCGATATCGGGCCGATATCGTTTGCAATACTGGTCCGATATAAAAAAATATCGGGCCGATGAAGGCTAGATATAGGATTTCTGGCTGGGTCCTCACCCCTACATTTGTTCATTTAAAAATACCGACCCCCCCACCATCCCCACCCCACACACACACACCGACCGACCCACACAACACACACACACCTGCGTGTACTACATGTGGTATTCCAGTGTGGCAGCACTATAGACTGTAGATATCATAGATACATTACACTAAACACAATCATTAGTCCAGATTATATTGTGCCCATACAGGTGGGTGTCCTATCGTTTAAAATATGGCGGATGGTCTGGTTCTCATTTATTTGACTCAGATAGTGATTTGTACTTCATATCTGTGGTATGGTAAAAATGACCTCATTATAGAATTTTAAAACCGGATTTGTTTGTATTTGTTTTATGACATAATTATGGACCAGTGGTACGATTCACCGGAACACAACAGACCAGAACAGAGATGAAACACCAGGATGTACTGGAACTGCTTTTTCAGTGAAAAGCAAAAATGAGATTTACACTACAGAAGGGCTGCATCACACTGAACATCTTCAAGAAAAGAGTCATCTATCCTTTGTTTATATTTAAATGGTTGTCTGTGACTGATAGTTGCATTATTCTGTCAGGCATTTACAACCAGCATTGGATGGTGACACTAGAATCTTTTACAAGTAGCCCATTGGGTCACACACAGATTGGATTTCTTCAAACCCATACACTGAAGTGAATGCAACTTGCCATCTTGTACAGACGGTTCTTATTCAAGGTAAGATCAGGACAGATGGACTGTGGTGTTAGAATTAACACAATTATCCCCATCTCTCATCTATTTGTGAATCATATTTAGTGTTATCGGCTAAATACACAGGTCACAGTTTGCATATATTTAGTAATAAATAATATCAACATTTCTGGCAAAATAAAAAAAAATGTAAAAAAGCAATTGGAACAATGTATGTATATGTATAAAGTTAACAATCTTTCAGTTTAGTTATATCACGACAGTGTATACTTGAAGCAGTGAGTTTAAATGCTAAATTTGGCAGTTTAGTTTCTTTCAAGCTAGTCTTAAAACGTTTTAATCTAATTATACTGAGTTGCAAAAGAAAGTGTATACAGCTCAGTTGCGAAACAAAGTGTGCAATGATTTTTTTAGAATAAAATGTATAAATTCCAAAAATAATATGCGTCATGTTTGGTACCAAAGTTGTTGTCATTCTATTGCCAATATCATGTTGTCATATTTTTTTTTTTTCAATAGGTTGAATTGCTTGATAAAAAGGATAATTTTCAAAGTGTAATTTTTCTTTTGCCACTGAGTATATATACTTGAATTATACTTGAATTC
>JAWPHD010020304.1:0-32341 GCA_037043455.1 Cyrtodaria siliqua | reverse complement strand
TATCGTATATTCCTTTAATATAGAATTACCTATACTGCTATCAATGCCACATCCAGTTGTCGCACACCAAATAGCAAAATTCAACTGGTTCTGCCAAAATGACATCCAATCTGTTCCCCAGCGTTGGACTATAGCATCTGATTTGACGTATGGGAGTTTGTATTTTTTAAAGACATTGGGAAATGATGCTTTAAAGCCTTTACCGTTGGATGTAATGACTATGTTTTGATTTATTATATCTATCACTTTCTTGCTGAAAGTATTTGAATAGTGAGCATCTGGGTTATATTTGAATTCTTTAGAAATCATTTTTATTTATATATAAAAAAAATGTTTCATACAATTTCAAACATAGACAACTCTATTAACTTATAACAGTATATCGATAATAGAAATGGAGATAAGCGCGTTGGATTAAAAAGTTTTACATACACTATTGGTTGGTTTAATGTTGATCAAGAAGTCATAAAGACAAGAAACCCAGATAAAACGCAACCTATACCAGGTGGACTCTATAACTTTCAACAGTTGGCAAACGATTTTAAATTGCTAAATGAAAATATTATCCTAACCGTGGATGCGCCAAGCGCTAGAGCCATTTTAGAGACGTCAATAGAGACACGAATGTCAACCCGTGTTTCAAAAATGCTGGGATTTGATGATAGAAAATGGTCAAAAGGTGTTCGTGTTGGAATTTACCCAATTGATTTAGCTCCTTATAAACAGCTCTATGTTCATCTGGAACAAATTAATACAAGTGGTAATTATTTCAATGGTAAGCCAAGCACTGTTATAGGGGTTGTGCCTGTAGTAAATAAGCAGTTTGGAGATATTGTATATACACCTTACTTTTATCCTGAATATCACCGTCTTAGACATGGTACAATTTCTGAATTAAAAATAGAAGTCAGAGATGAGTATGGCGACAAGATAGATAATCACGGCTTACCCATGAGTTGTGTTTTAGAAATTATTTAAAAAAAAATATTTTTATAAAAAAAACAATGAGTATATTTGGGCCAACAAGACCTAAAAAAACAGAAGACTTAGAGGCTTTGATAAATGATGTTCAAGATTTATTTAGGCGAATTGTGCCTATTGTTAACCGAGTTGATAATCTTAAATCAATTGTGAAAAAAATGACAGAATAAGTGGCAATGAAGTGATATATATCACAGTTATGTAGATTTATGGAAAAGCCCTAGCGAACGACAAAACATATCTTACCAAGGTATTGGTAAAGCAAACATGTTAAAACATAGAGTTGACGCGGGAGATAAATCCTCAGACACCAAAGATGAAGCTATAGCAGCAGCTTATGGAAATAGATTTTGTATTCCACTGGACTTTGAAATGTTAGAAAGTCATATGCCATTTTATCAAGCGGAGCTTGGTGATAGGTTAGAATATGAATTAACGTTTAACGAGTATAACAAAGTTATCAAAAGCAGTGATGCTGATGCATCTTATGTAATAAAAAATATCTGCTTAGAATTTGATATGGTTAGTGATGTTGAATAAGCCAGACAAATAAGACAGCAAATCAATGGTAAGATGTCATTTATGTATGATCGTATCTTGCGACATAGAAACATAATAGCAAACAAATCTGATACCCTTTGGAATATCAACATTAATGTACCAGCACGGAGCATGAAAGGTATTTTAATGCTGTTTGAAGACCCAGAAAGAACAGACACAGAATCCTTTTACAACCCAAAGATTGAAAAGGTTGAAATGACAATAGAGGGCGTACCAAATCAGTTGTATAGCCAGGGCATGAGGGCATACCAGCATTGGGATGAAATCAATAAATATTTTGCTTTAACATCAAAAAGAAGCAAAGAGACTGACATAGTGGCAAAGGACTTATACTTTACTCATGTTTCTCTTGAGACCTATCTAACAAAAGCATATGCTTTGTGGCTTGACCTTAGAACATGTGATGACAATTTATTACACGGCAGTGGAAGAAGAATAGAAAACGGCAGTGAAGGCATAACGATACTCATAAATAAAAAAGCAGATGCAGATCAACTTTTAAATATTTATCTATATATAATGCAAGATGCGCAAATCAATTTCGAAGATGGAAGATTTAAAGAAGTACGATACTAAATATCCTAAATATCCACACAGTGCCATTATCTGCGGTCAGACAGGCTGCGGACAAACAGAGTTTGTTCTTGACATACTTGAACAAGAGTATGTTGGAGTTTTTGAACATATAATTATATTGTGTCCAACCATAGAGTGGAACGAGGCTTATAAAAATAGATCCTGGATAGGAGATGTGAGAAACCCGAGAGATAAAAAAATAATAATTGTCAATCCCGTTAGCAACGGCAAAGAAATGTTACAAGAACTGTTGCGTTTATTTTTCAAACAATATGCTGGCAAGCCCACATTATACATCATTGATGATTGCTCCGCCACAAAAGAATTAACAAAGAAAAAAGATATGTTATCAGAGTTGGCATTCTCCGGTCGTCACGCCAAACAATCAGTATGGGTCATTTCACTGAGATATAATTATGTATTGAAAGATTTGCGGGAGCAAGCAAAATGGTTGTGTATGTTTTACACCAAGGACAGAGATAGTTATGAAAATTGTTTGAGAGAAAATGATGTTATTCCAACGCTGGAAGAGAGAACCAGATTAAGAAAAGCTTTAGCAAAGACTAAATATTCCAAGTTAATTTTGAGGACTGACCAACCCACTGGTTATTGAATAGCATTGCTCATAGCAAATGAATAATGCTTATAGCAATGCTAACAGCAAATTAGTAATGCTTATAGCAATGCTAACAGCAAATTAGTAATGCTAATAGAAAAAATAGTATTGTTAATAAGAATGCTATAGACAATACTAACCATTATTAGTTGCGTGGTGAATATCACAGCTGGTTGTTTTATGTTTAATGTTTATTCCAAAATAAAAAATAAAATGACTACTATAAAAATGAATGCGGAAGAACTATTACAAGGTATCATACCGGAAAGTTTTACGGAAGGTTTTACGGAACACACATATGAATCAAATCAACAAGAAACAAAAAGAGAAAGATTATCAGCCATAGTGGCTGGCGGTGGTAGTCGTCAATATTTGGGAAAAGACATACAACTCACGACTATAGATAGCATGCCCCCAGATGAAATTAATACACTTTACTGTAGATATGAAGCAAGACTTGGGGCAAGCATGGCTAATAATTTAGGCAATTATTTTATTAACTTGTATGTGATGGGAGTATCAAAATATCTTAATATAACCAATCCACCAAAACTGACAGAAGATTTGGAGGAAGACCCATTTATTAAACATGCTTTAACAAGTGCGTGTTGTGAGTTGTATTACAAGTATGGGATGTATTTAGCGCCATTTACAGCAATGCTGACAACTGTTCGACATACTGATTTTAATAAAAATAAAAATGTCGATAATAAAAATGCAGAACCAAGAGAGTGAAGTTGATACACAATCTGTTAAACAACAAAATCAAAAAAGAGTAGAAGCTGGGAAAAAAGGAGCAGCGGCAAGGAAGGCAAAGCGTTTGCTTCAGATAGAGCAAGATGCACAGGATGCAGGACAGATAACAAAAGTATCAAGAGGTGAAGAGGAATCAGAAAAAATCAAAATAAATGTATACAAAAATTATATTCCACTGATTTTATTAGTAGGCTTTGCTGGGTTGGGTTTGTATATTTATAACAAGAAATCGGTAGCACCACCTGTAGCTGTGCAACCTGTTCATGTTGCATCAAAAGACTCGTTTGATTTTTTTTATTTATTTATTTTTTTCATATTAAAAAAATGGCAGCAAGTATTGACGTAAAACAAATTGTAAATATGATGTATCACGCTGGAGTGGAAACACTTTTAACTGTTGGATATTCTGAGATTGGCAGAAAACTACTAAAAAGACCAGCCCCCAAAGTGGATTTTAATATGGCAGATGTTGGGATGCTGTCTGTGGATATAATGTTAGAAATGGCTACAAAGGATATGTTGATTAAGCAAGGTATTATTCCTGCGGATATTATGCAATAAAAAAAAAATATATAAAAAAAATGGCAAGCGCAGTAGCAATGATGATAGGTGGCGCATTAAAAAACGCATTGGCATTTAGCGGTTCAAGTTATTTCTTTTCAAAAATGGGAAGTCATTCAGATGAGGAAAGACAAAGGCATGACAAAGCCGTAGAACAATTGGAAGCAGCACAAGCGGCGTGGAATAAAAAAAGAACAGAGAGATTAGATTTTATTAATAAGCAACTGCAAAAAGAGCATCATGCAGGGCAGACTTTTGATGATGTGGACCAAGCTATGAAACAGTATTATTACATAACTGGCAAACATTTGCTTTTGGAAGCGGAGCCCAAGTTGAGTGATTTTTATACACCATCTCCGGATCAACAGAATAGAGAAATTACGTTTATTGTGGTGGGCATGGCTGCAACTGGATTTGTAGCGTACAAATTGAGTTCATAGTTTAAAACTATAAAAAATAGTTTTAAACTCTAAGTATGTTTACTTTGGAATGACTAAGTCAAATGC
The DNA here is from genome assembly GCA_037043455.1 of Cyrtodaria siliqua. Taxonomy (NCBI): domain Eukaryota; kingdom Metazoa; phylum Mollusca; class Bivalvia; order Adapedonta; family Hiatellidae; genus Cyrtodaria; species Cyrtodaria siliqua. Next base: position 27,784 of record JAWPHD010020304.1, on the reverse strand, counting down.
ATGATACTTATTTTTTTTTTTTGTTTTTACATGGTTTCAATCCAAGTGGTCGCACATAATATGGTGGTTCTACACTTGCCTCCTCTATTTTATCTTTGAGATGACCAGGCGCCCATACTTCAGGGTTGTCTGATAATGTTAATACCATGGATGAACCATATTGAGTATCCACTATTTTTGTATTTGTAATAGTGTATATTTCATTCTTTTCCAAGTCGGCCCATTTCTTTGTGCTATTTTGATTTTGCGCTTGCGCTTGAAGCAGTTGATCAAATCGTGCAGTTTCCATTATTTTATGTAGTATATATATTTTCTTAATACATTTTAAAATGGAAAAGATTTATTACAGTCCGCAAGGATTTTGGAGAGGTTACACAGCAGTTAAAAAATTAGCAAAAGAGGCTGGTGTCAGTGAAAAAAAGGCATTAGATTTTTTAAAGAAACAAGCTATGTGGCAGATTTATTTACCTGCGCCGAAGAAAATAATTAGACCTAGGTTTGATGTTTCTGCTAAGAATGGAGTGCATCAAGCTGATTTGTTACTTCTGCCTCATGATACTTTTGGCTTTTGCCGTGGCCGCAAGACATATAAATATGCATTGACTGTGGTTGATATTCCGAGTAGATACAAAGAAGTAGAGCCGCTGACTTCCAAGGATAGCAAAGAAGTTGCCAAAGCATTTGAAAATATATACAGTCGGCATCTAAAATATCCAAAGTTATTACAAGTGGATCCAGGCAGAGAATTCATGGGTGCAGTATCGCAGCTGATGGTAAAACACAATGTAAATATCAGACGGGGCAGAACAGAGATACACAGAGACCAAGCTATAGTGGAAAGATTTAAGAGAACATTAGCTGAAAGATTGTTTGGTTATCAGTATGCTAAGGAAATGGATTCGCAAAAACGCAACAGAGAGTGGGTAAAGAGATTACCAGAAGTTGTTAAAGCCATAAATGTGGAGACAAAAAAGCCCCCTCCTGTAGAAACAAAAATATTAAAAGGTGATCCTATCTGTATGAATGCAAGTGTAAGATATTTATATCAACCCGGGGAACAAGAAGGTGGAAGACGCAGAGCAACTGATCCAATGTGGAGTGTAGATATTCACAAGATTAATAGTTATATGGTGACGCAAGGTATAAGAGTTTATTATTTAAAAGCACCAGCGCCTCAAAGAGGATTTGTCAAAGAAGAATTACTTATTGTTCCTGCTGATACCCAAATTCATAAGTTTTGATAAAAACCATATGCATCAGTTGTAATTCCATCTTCTCGAATATATCTTTTAGTGTAAAATGGTAACAGTGTTACTTTGTTTACTGTTATACCATATATTTGATGCTTTTTTGATCGTATCATATTCATTTCATGGGTGTATTTTTTCTTGTTAAACAATGCATCCTTGTAGTTCTCGAAGTTGATATGTTTTTGGATTACATATTTTTTTACTCCCTTTGCTTTCTTAATAATCTGTTCATCCGCTCTCAAAATAGAATATAGCTTGGGTCTTAATCCAATATACTCAACTATAGGAACACCAGCACATTCATCTTTCATTTTACCTAATACTTTTTTGTTTGTATCATCGTGCATTGGGTGATTTTGAGGATAATCACTTAGACCATACTCATCTTTCATTTCAACCATGTCTTTATATGCGTCTTCCGTTTTGATGTCTACCAGTAGGCTGTCAGTGTCTGTGTATAATAAAGTACAGCCATCTCCGTACCTTTTCTTCAGGGTATTATAGTACCAGTCATACATCATGTACTTTGATAAATCCAATACTGCCATCCCAACATAAATTGGTTTGTTTAATGTTAATTTCGTTTTGTTTACATGTAATGCCGACAATTCATCTGAAAATGTTATCCACCTGTTAAAGTTGGGTTTAGCTATTATTCTTCTTATCTTTTTATTTTCAGAGCTGTCAGTTTTGACTAGTTTTATATCAGTTCGCTTGCGTATATTTTCCATTGTTTTACCAAACACAGAGTTATTCATAAGCTTGTAAAAATCTTTTTCAAATTGTGATTTAGCTTTTTTCCTAAGTTCTGTGTTTAGGTTTATGTATGATGCCATCCATGGTTTTTCATTGAATTCTAATACTCTGTGGATTTTTGTTAATTTCATGCCTAATGATAAATACAACTCTAAATTTGTGTAATGTAACACATATTTTTCTTTGTCCATAAGATTGGGGACTAGTTGTTCTGTCATAACGTTATTTTCTAACAGATCTGTCTGGTATTCAGACAACCATACTTTTTTCACTGCTAATCTTTCCGGTGCAAGTGGATAATCATTATGAGATTCATGGAGTTCTTTTGGATATTCCAAATCCACTTCTAGAAAATATCGTTTTCCTTCTTTTGACTTTGGCAACGTTTCTGTTTCCACCCACTTAAATCCAGAATATGGAAGTGGCTGACTCATTGACCACCCATAAAGATTATTTGCATCATAATACATTAAAAAGTTGTTTTCCTCGTTAGGGTTATAATCAGCTACGTGTGGATTGTTTGCTTTGGCATATCGTTTTGATACCATACTAATTCCACCACGCATACCTTTTTCTACAAACAAGTGCTGGTCAATATCTGTCAAAAGTTCTAAATCTATTTTAGAATGTTTAAGTAAAGCATCCCAAGATAATCCAGGTGCTGTGTAGTAATGCAAGGGATCGAGTTTATATGATTTCATGCATGTTTTTTCTAAAAGTTTGGAATACATCAGCCAACAAAGTTACATCCGTTTTTAAATATAAATCATGATAGTCTCCAAGAGTTTTACAGTTAAACTCTTTCCATATTTTTTGAGCGTATTCGTAATCTTCAGGACTTATACTTTCATCTGAGAGACTACTGTAAAACTTGTCTATAGGTGGTAATTGCGTTTCCTCAAATCTTTCCACACTGTCCATATATTCGTATGGATAAACCCCTTTTCGTAAAAGTAAATCAGTTTTATCTGCAAACGTTTTTTTGGTGAGTTTGAAATCAGATTTGTCTGTTGCATCAACCAGCCTTTCTAAGGAAGAAGCCATCAACTGAAAGCTATCCAAGAATCTAAGTTGTCCAACACTAAATGAAATATACTTTTCAGCGTTGTTTGGGATGCATGTAATACTACCTGTCATTTTATGTATTTTTTGCATGATGAGATGGCTATCATATCCTTTGAGGTTATGAAATACAACAGGGATGATTGTTTTACCTGGTTTTATTTTCAGTTTCAGTTTACAGTCTTTATGTTCTGCGCGTCTGTATTCACCTGTAAAATGACAGTGGTCTCTTACTTTACTGCTTCCAATTTTATTCTCACATATCCAACAGTGTGTTGCTTTTTCATGATCTTCCTCATTTTGCTGCGTCATGATTAATGGGGTTGGGTGATCAAATATGTTATTAATGTTTTTTTTTTCACATTCTAAGTGATTTAAAAACTTTTCAACAAGATCTTTACCTCTGTAAATAACAGGTTCTTCAGCTTTGCCATCATATCTGACAACCTGGTATCCAAAACCACAAGCTTCGTGTACATTTTGAAATTTCAGATTTTTTTCCAAATTTGCTTGATTGCGGCTGGATTGTACTCACAAAATCAGCATATATTGCATAAGGCACAGACATCTGATTTTGATGATTTTTAAATTGTGTGTGACCTTCTTGCGGCATTTCTATTTTGCAAGAATTTTTGTTGATACCTTAACAGTCTTCTCTGTGTTTGGTAAGTAGCCCTTTTCCAGAAAAGCCGTGAAGGCAACGATCGCAGAAGAAAGTTTGACCTTTATGTTTGTTTTGATCACAGAGTAGTCTATTCAGATTGTTTATCCAACAATAGTGATATTTTGTTGTTTTTGTTGGTTCACCTTCTTCATTTGCAACCTCAACTTCTTCAGATATTAAAAGCAGATTAATTCGCTCAATATCTTTTGGTTGTTCTGATATTTTATACGGGAAAATATTTACTTTTTTACTGTTTTCTGACATGGTGTATCCGTAAACATTAATAGCAAGATTGTTTTGTTTTTCTACTTTGGAAATTTGAGAAATTGGTGTAGGAAAGTCAATGCCATTTTTCTTTAAGAACTCTATACTAGGATATTTTGACAACCTGTCGGTGTGATCTGCGGCTGGATTTAAAGCAGAATTTATTGCATGAAACAAACATTGATCATCATTATTTTTTACATTGATAATCGCTTTTTTATCAGCTACTGCTTTAGGTAAAGGACTATATGAAGAACATTTTAACGGCTCGTATTTTGCAATATTTAAGTTAAGATTAACACAGTGGTCAATTTCCAATCCTGATGCTGTGTTTGTAAATCTTTCCAAGCTCTGTGGTATGTTTGCGGATGCTTCATCATAAAACTCATTTATTTTTTCAGAGTTTAAAATTGCATATTGGTTGCTGAATAATACTGCTGTGATGTAGTTTTTGGTAGCACCATTATCTTTGAAGAGCTCTATAGTGAGACCTAATTGAAACTTTAATCCATTCATCTTTGTTAGCTCTTCGCTGATTTGTTCTGTAATAATGGGTTTCTTATCATGTAATAGTTGTTGAGGGTCTTTGTATTGCTCAACAGACATCTTGTATGCTTTGAAATAACCACATTTTGGTTTGTCAACCAGTTTTAATTCTTCTTTAGATTTTCTATTATTAAGCTCTTTCAATTCATTTATAACATTCTCTCGTAATTTAGCATATTTCTAATCTTGTTTATCATATTTCTGCTTTTCTCGTTTACGTAGTTTTTTGTTAAGTCGTCTCTTATGTAAATTTTCTAATGTTTGAGATTTAACCTCTGGAGTTTCCTTTGGAAGAGATTTAACCTCTGGAGTTTCCTTTGGAAGAGCATCTAGCCCAGTTCTAAGCTGATCATCATTAATTCTTCCTTCCCGGTGTAATTGTAAAATGTAGTTCACGTTTTCCGTACTCATTTTTGGGGCTGGGATTGGTTTACTCTTGGAGCTGGGATTGGTTTAACTCTTGGAGCTGGGATTGGTTTAACTCTTGGTTCCGGGATTGGAATTCTTGATTTAACTCTTGGAGCTGGGATTGGTTTTACACGTCTTACACTTTCCAGCACTTTGGACTCAACTGGTTGAATAACCTCTTTTGAAGTTTCCTTTGTAACTTTTTTTAATGCATTTATACCAACCGATAGTGTTTGACTATCTATTACACCTGTTTTAAACAGGTGTATTAATTCTCCTAAAACAGTATTCATTATTTCTTTTTTTTATATATATATTAATTTCCTTAAGAGAGTTTCAAAAATGTATATAAAAAAGAAGTATTGGTTCAGAACCTCCAAAATACATATTTTAGTTATAGCGAGATGACCGGTGGACCAGCTACACCTTGAATTCCCTGTGCTCCAATGGGCTGTAGGTATAGCGAGATGACCATGGCGAAGCCATGGCGGGCGAAGCCACCGGTGGGTCAGAAGCCTCGCTTATTTCAGCATTCTAGGCGTTATATGTGTGGGACCATGCCGGGCGAAGCCGGCGGCACCGGTGCTAGCACCGGCAGGTGACCTGAAGGTAAGACGTAACGCATGCCGGTAAGACGATACGTTGAGCATCGTTAGTCTTAGTGTGTGGGACCATGGCAAAGCCATGGCAGGCGAAGCCATATATATATATTTTGGTCCAGAATATATATATTTTGAGCCATGGACAGGTGGGCTATGTATTTTTAGTCCATGGACAGGTAGGTTATGTTTTTTTTGACAGATATTGACTATGTTATGGTTTTTTGGTCCAGAATTTTGGTGATTTTAGTCCACAATTTTGATGATTTTAGTGATTTTGGTGATTTTGGTCCACAAAAATCAAAAATTTTAGGTTTTGATGATTTTTTGATGTTTTGATGATTTTGATGTATTTTTGATGTTTTTTTGATGTTTTGATGATTTTGATGATTTTTTGATGTTTTTTTGATGTTTTTTTGATGATTTTGAAGTTTTTTTGATGTTTTTTTGATGATTATGATGTTTTTTTGATGTTTTTTTGACTTTGGTCGGCAACCCCCAAAGTATACGTATATCATTTTGTTAAACTTTCCTATCGATTGTAATGTTGGCCATTATATCATATAACCATAAATACATAATATTATATATGTAAACGAGAACGTTCAATGAAGCAGTTTCAACGTTTCTATATGCTTCATGATCAATGCCTTACTGGTTTCTATGTAATACATTAATAATACAATATCCGTCATTCAGCTCATGATACAAAACTTACTCTAGTTCTATTTTTTATAACTGACGGTCAATGAAATCGCACCAATAACTCCATATGGGTATGTATGCTGTTTGATTATTCGTAAACCATTTGGAATAAAACTGCTGAACCAATATTTTTTATTTTTTTAATCCTGATACCCAACTTGTCTAATACGTATGTAGTGGTAGGCTTTTATGACAAGCAGTTACGCAATTATTTATCGTATCATTTAACATTGTTTATTATGAATAAACATAAAACAGAAAACTGTTACACTAAATTTCAAGTCGCAATAATCTGTCTCGGAATAAATTCCAATTAGTTCTACAGGCCTTTTTATTGATTGTCTTCTGACAGTAGCATGCAACTAATATTTCTGAGAAAATGATTTCTTTGTGCGATGTAACTGAAGAAACCCGAAAATGCACATGTATATCATAAAAAGGTGGAATGCATCGAATCCAGATATGCACATAAAATGTCAATTGCTACTCGTTATATGACTTTTACCATATTTTGTTCAAAATGCCTCAAACTTTTAAAAAATAGTTTTGTGGTGAGTTTCATTGCCTCTGAGTATATACAAGTAATACACAATTATTAGGTATGCAACTGTCTCTCTTTTCGGATGATGCAGTTAAGATTGATCAAGTTTACATTACTATACATATGTGTTAGTGGTGTACCCTTCATAATGCATGTTCCCGCCTCTGTGTGACATACTTGGCCAACCTTGCAGCTCTGTCCACAACACTTCGACTGAAACAAAAGATATATATATCACATACTTTACATGTATAAAACGTCATACGTTTCACTACTGATATGTGTGAGGCTATGACCTTTTACACTTGGTTTAATTATATGTCTTAAACGGTTTTAAACACATAAAGATTTTAGTAAACACTAGAAGGCGTGAACGGTATTAAGCATTTTTCACTACTGTCCATGAACCGAAACACCGAAACACCGAAACTGCAATATTTTTTTGTATTGTGTTTGTTCAACGATTTCCAATGTTTTCCTTTCATACTCTTGTAAGAGGCTGGCCTGTTTTTATTCTTTCTTTTTGCTTAGAAAAAGTATTAAAAGTATTAAAACGCATAACATTTTTAAGAAGTTTTTGGAAAAGTCTGAAAAGGCTCCAAACTAAGGAAGCCTATAAATACCTTTTCAGTTATGACCTTTGACTTACGACTTTTGACTTATGATCTATGACTTTTGAAGTATGTCTTACGAGGAAAAGAAATGCGGGAAATTCATTCAAGATCGATGATGCAGTGGAGTCTACATAATCTGAAAGCGCAAACAACGACGCAAGTATTAATTATTCGGTTAATTTATCGATATTTACATAGGTTATGAAGTTAATTAAAGTGAAAATGAAATAAACCCATCTAATTTAAGCGATGGATGAATGCAAAGAACAAAACAGTGGAAAAAAACACAACAACAATTGACAGTCCGCAACCAGATCCTGCAGGTCTACTGTTTGTAGGGTTTTGAATCTGATTTTGACCCTGGGAATGACAAGAACATGATGTTTGTGAATTGCAACAACTACTTGAACTGCAAAAGAAATATTTCAAATGACAGTGGGCTCAATGTGACAAAGATCTACATAATTGTAAAGATTAACATTTCTGAAATATTGTTGCAAACAGTTAGTTAATTTTGAAGAATATTGCTAGGTTGTTCTTACAATCTCATCAAATGTATTAAACATAAACTTATGTTTTGATAATTTGTTTCATGAATATAGTTTGTTCAACATTACAGATTAGAAAAGAAATGGAGGACATGCATATTACAGATGACATTTTGGATGGCTTCACACGCCAGACGTACTTGCCCATAAAGTTATATCGCGTAGAGACGGGGGCATTCGCATCGTCCTCTATGCCATTGAAGAATATCAGACTGTAGCGTCTTTAATTGAGCTGGGGAAAAGTGATTTTGATGGAACTGATTTCTCACAGTTAGATATTTGCCTTATCTGGATTATAGAGTAAAACTAAGGAACAAATGCCCGAGGAAGATATTCCAAAATGGGAGTTTAAGTCGGTTGAGCAGTGTGTTCTTCTGACAGATGATCAAGAGATAAAAATGAAGTAAAATATACCAGAGAGACCATCTTAACATACTCTGATGGTGAGGACGTGCATACAATACGTTGGTATTCAATGACAGGCTGTTATAGTGTGTCAGGTTATCCAGAGGTTGTAGTCTACAATCCTTTGCATGATGGGTTCCAAGTTGTATATGTAACAGCGAACAATAAACTATTCATTGATAAATATAATTTGGTTATACTCAATGGACCGAATGAAATAATATGGATATGAAATCGACACGTCGAAAGTTGTTCTTGGTGTTATAACCAACTATCACAATAGTGGTTCATGTTGTTCTTATACTTGGTATAAAGATGATAAATATGGTGGACATCTTTCTTCGGGAGTAAATGCTTGGCATGATGTCTGCGTGATCTCCTGGGGAATACAGAGTGTCAGTTGATAACACGCACTATTTTCTTGAGGCACCAGTATACTTGACGTTGAATACAGTGGTAGTAGACGCTCAAGACATTGAAGTATTGCTAATTGATATATTATTTTTCAGTATTTGGTGGTGTACACGTCAAAATAGGTTTAAGTCCTTAAAACATTTATTTTACAAATGAAAAAGGGTGTCAGACTTGTGGGTGAGAGATAGGATGTCAACTTTATATCCGTTGTACTTGTCTTAGTTTATATTTTTCTTTACATAGTAAGTTAAGCATAAGTTTACCCAAGATTACATAAAGTGACAAGTCATTAGTCACTAGTCATCAGGCATTAGTCATTAGTCACTATTCACAAATCATAAGTCACAAGTCACTAGTCATTACTCACAAGTCATTACAAATAAGTAATTAGTCACACGTCACTAGTCACAAGTCATTAGTCACTAGTCACTAGTCTTAAGTCACAAGTCATTAGTCACAAGAAACCTATGTGTAATTCTGTTTATATTCAATTCAATTCGCATAACATTTATATGTTTATTGCCTAAGCAAGGCGATATACAATACAAAATATTCTAAAGAAAAGTGCAAATATATTTCGTTCCTTATGAATGTTTATATAAATATGGTTGTGTTCAACCTTTAACAGTACACATAGCCAAAATACATGTCACATTTGTTTAGCATAGCACAACTTGTTTATATCGTTAATGGTTGTCAAGGCAGTACAAAAGAAACTGCTAAGAACGATAGAGTCTTATATTGTTCAATTGTCTTAACACGTATGCATTAAGGCTTGAATAAATAAAATGCTAGATTTTCTTTCTCTCATGATCATTCTTTTTGCGACGTAGTTTACAAAATGACTCCTTTAGGTAAATTAGATATGCTCATGAAACAGATATAAATCTAAATGACATTAAACAGAATTGGTATGTAGTCGGATGTGACCCATATTTAGTAAAACAAATTACGGAAAACAAGATATACGGCTTCCATTCAGCGGTGGATGACTGACCAGTTAACACGTTAACCATTTATACTAGGTGGTATTATGTTACACAGCGAGAGAACTATCAGCGGACACGCTAGTATACATAGAAAAGAATAAATATAGATAAGTATTGCTAATTTATAAATAGTAATTATAGGATCAGTAGTTTAGCTGGCACAGGTGCAAATATTATATTTTTCTACACAAATGATTAGTCGTACGTGTCGTTTCATTATTTCAGGTTTCAAAAAGCTTTAAACATGATGAATATCCTGAAATATTTATATTTACTCGGAAAATGATAATAGCAAGGAGGAGATATTCTTCATGGTTGCTGTGAATTATTGCAAAATGTTTACCACACAATTTTAGTTTTGTATGCTGTCACACGTTAGCTTGCACGCGAATGTCATGCATGATTGTGTAAATGTGGTACATTGTATCACCAATACAAGTATACAGCTATATAAAAGAGAGCTGGTACATAAAGGGTTGTTGGTACATAAAGGGTTGTTGTTAGTACAGTGTGACTGGGGGTGGTGGGGGGGGGGGCATGTATCAAGTGAAGTGTCTACGGCATTATAATCAAAATGCTGACGAGTGTACATTTGATTGCTAGATACATTTATATCGATACTTTTCAGAAATCCGCGATGAGATGATCGGTGCACAGTTTGTGAAATAGTAATGTCCTCGACAGATGATAGGTTAGAATCTGACACGGTCGCATAGATCCTGGGTTCGTGTTCCGATTGAGGAACATCTTTCAGTCGGTCGTCCAATGGCTTATACAAATAAATACACATTTTGGACGAACTTTCGATATCCAGCAATTTGTAATTTATTATGACCTATTCATACTTTCGCCATAGGTCCAAGGTGAAACATATATCTTTAAAACTGTATACAACTTAGATGGGTATGTTCCCCGAGCAATTTCTTATGGGGTCTATGTTTTTCAACTTATTCATTTTTCTAGATTGTAGTCGATGTGATGACTTTAATATTCGTAATCTTTGCATAACTCCATAGCTACTCTGCCGTTAACACACACTTCGAGAAACCTTTGCGAAATTGTATTATCGTAACACTGATCTACTTCTTAAATATCAAAGTAATTTAAGAACTCTTATGCGACAAGGACTATGACAAACTGACTGCTACTGTGACATGATTTACAAACTTCGTTAGATCTTTGGTTTAATCACTTTCATACGGTCTTTATCAAACTTGTTTAAAGGTTTATCAAAAGAGTTTATGATCCATTTACAGTTCGCCACTATGCTTTGGTCTTTGATTGTGCGATGATCGGACATAGTGGGGACCCAGTGATGACGTTTAGCTAAATCTGAAAAGGACGGTAACGTTTGATGTTTGTCTTCAATCTTGCCTTTCCGTTCTCTTAATGTTTTTTTTCTTTTATTGCTCTGCTTTCTGCCTAATTATTTATTACTTGCGTTGTGGTTGTCTGTGTTTTTTATTATTCACATATACATGATCATCTTTGTGTAATATTGCTTATTTATGGTGCATTGTTTATAAGAGAATATAACCTGCCGAGGATGTCTTTATTTACACTGTCACGTTTGGGATGACGATATGGCAAAAGTGAAGTATAATGCACCCTAGTACCTGGTTTAAACCCATCAGCGGCCTCTTTGCCTCTGACCGTTCCAAGGCGGTAGCTCTATTGTTAACCCTTTTGCGGTTTTGATGTCACAAGCCTTGCTTCTTGTTAACGTTGAAAATATTGTTCGTTTTAATACGTGTTTTGGTTGACTGCGTTCTGTGAAAGCTGCATTTCCTGTTCGACGTTTATATCTACTTTTATAAAACTAAGTAATTAAGCCAAATCCAACAGACACGTGCGAGTATGAGAGACTCCTAATGTTTGTTCTGTTTTCATAGTATGTTGAATTAACTTTTTAAAAATCACAACGACCAAGAAAGCTATTAGCTTTACTTGCCCAAAGCCATGTGAGTTGATGGGATGACGTGGTGTCGGTTGTCCGAAATTCGTTCGTTAATTCTTACTTGCGGGCAATCTAACCTCTCCATTTTTCATCCGACTTTAACCAAACGTAGAGAGTACTTATATATCAATATGACAGTTTATCCATCAACCATGTGATGCCTATCGCTACATTATTGCAAGGCAATACTGTATAATGGGTAGATATAAGCTGCATGCTGCAGTTGCATACCAAGATATCAGGAGACAATTGTAAAAAATGATTCAGCCTCTACACCAAAAATATGCAGTGTCCACCATTTAAGATTGTTTCCGCTTACCTATTCATAAAACAAAAGTCGTTAGTTATATTTCATAAGTCAAAAGTGATAAGTCAAAAGTGATAAGTCATAAGTCGTAAGTCACAGGTCATAACTCAAAAGATACCTATAAATCCCAAACGCATAACAATAGAAGAAACACATGTTTTGTGTGAAAGATGAATTTTTAACTTAAAACACGTCATTTTATCATGACTTGCACTAAGTAATTGATGCATGTAATGTGGATTCCCGGTTTTTAATACATATCTCGGATACAATTTCTGAAATCTTTTTTTTTTCTTAAATATCGTGTTGTTTTGTTTCAGGTTGTTTAATAGCACACGAAGAACCAAACGTCCTGCACACATATAACACTTAAAACCGGATATTGAGGATCTTACATAAGTGCCTGTTGAATTTAAGAAATAAAATATATTCAGGAAATAGTTGGTGATGCATTTCACTATATTATTGAATGTCCGTATTTCTTAGAAAGTAGAAAACGCTTGATTAAACATAACTAATTACAAAACAAATATATATTACCTTCTACAAAAAGTTATGAAAATAAGTACTGAAAATACTTCAGAATACAAAAATGTTAAAATTCAAATAGAGAAATTTAATAAACCTTCTCTGGATGTGGACTTTACTGTTAGAGAATTCCTTTTGATGGGATGTAGTTTTGTTTACACTGTATTGTCTATTTGGGCGCAGAAGGCAGGATAATAGCAAGGATTGTGCGCATATAAAATCGATTCAAGCTAACCAGTAGGCCTTATTGCCTACTGACCGTTCCAAGTCGGTAACCCTGTCTTCACCACACTTTCTGCAGTTTTTTGTCTCTTTCATTGTATTATCAAGTCCTTGTTTGCAGTACAGTGCGGAACTACGATGCCATTGCGTTCGGACGCTGCGGTTTTTATAGGACCCTAAAGCTCATTATTTACATAAGGGTTTTTCTCCCGCATAGACCACTTTACATTTCTTATTCCATTGTATGTTATGTCAAGCCTCACGTCTTTTCAAATCCCTTATTGTAACTTCATGTTTTCATGATATGTATGCACGATTATAGCAAATCAAAATATTTGTATTGTATTGTAGTGTATTATCGAAAATATTGAATGGTGTTATACCACTGTTACACTGTAAATTATGTGATAATTAAAATATACTTACTGCATCCATGTACATATATTTCTTCTTAATATAAACACAAGACGGGGTGTGATCGGAAGTTGGCTCAAATGTAGTCGGATAATCTGTTTCTAGTAGTTCACATTGGAAGTAACGTTGCCTGTAGTTAACGGCTTTACATTTCGGTCGAATAACGCATTCAAAAACACACTCTCTCAGTGACTTGTCGTACAGCATTCGAAACATACTGTCTGTCAAAGAACACTTGTTTGAATGCGTGATTTTGAATTGTTCAACTAACCCCCGACTAGTCCCAAGTAAAACGCTGATCATGAAACTAACCAAGTTACCTACTGTCGTAGGTCTCATGATGACATTTTTCCGAGCCTAATTAATGAAATAATATTCTATGTTCCGAGCCTTATTAATGAAATAATATGCTATGTTCCGAGCCTAATTAATGAAATAATATTCATTGTCTCCGAGCCTAATTAATGAAAAAATATTCCATGTTTCCGAGCCTAATGAATGAAATAATAGTCTATGTTTCCGATAATATTCAATGTTTCCAAGCCTAATTAATGAAACAATAGTCTATGTTTCTGAGCCTAATTCTGAGCAATACTATTCGATGTTTCCAAGCTTAACTGATATAATAATATTTTATCGTAACGTAACTATACTTTCTTCACAAAAAGACTCAAGGCAAATGATACAGCATATATATCGGAAACCAAGAGACTGGTATACATGCACTACTACAAGCAAAGTACTGAGAATACCGAAAGACTCCAGGTGTAAAATGAAGGGTGATAGTTGCTAGTTGTTTAGGTAGGTGTGAAATATTGAGGTAGGAAGCTTTCTTTAAAAAAAACTACAACTGTACTCTGGCAATTGAATGTATTATTATAACATGTATATCTAAGTTTACCTAGATATAACCGTGTTGTAATGATATCATTTTAATATATTTTAATTCTAAATTTATTCGAAGAAAAGCTGGAGTCCAGTTTGGATCTATGTATGCTTCAGTACCAACTTTTGGGTATTTCGTAACAGTTTTTGGTGCTATCTATTTACATTTTTGCAGTGTAGGACTACATAGTCTAAACAGGAATCAATACTGTTCTATAAACAAAGTATGAAAGGAGAAAGTTAGAAATCCCCGAACACGAATACAAAAAACATAATGCAGTCTCGGTTTGATTGAGACTGTTCATGAATGGTAGTGAAAATTGCTTGCTACCGTTCACGCCCTCTAGCCCCGGGTGAGCAGAACTCGATATTGACAATGCTAATAGTACATAAATTTGAGCCATCCCGAAGATGGTATGCATATGACAGTGAACGTGGAACCTTCAATGCGGTATTTTCACACCATTCCATGGCCAGCGACCTATGGTCCCAGATCTAACAAAAAGCGTTGTCCTAAACGAGAAAACTATGGGCGAAATAACCAAATGGAATTTAGATGGCAGCAGAGATTATGAAGACTGCGTATCTATTTGTAAATATCGGGCTCAGCGACCTCCAAAGATCGGAATGAACTGATCGGTATAAACTGAGATAACTTACAAAATATATGTACTTAACCTAAATAGTAAATTATCAATATATGTATTATAATTATATATAATTTCATTGATTTATACGGCTTTTTACCTTATCAGTATGATTTGATTTAAACATATTGTATTGCCATATATAGGGCAAATGGGTTGGGCCACAAGTTCTAGTAGTTACGGCCCTTCCAAATACAATGTGTTACAGAAATGTACATGGCTAAATAGTTACATATTAGCTTTTACAAAGAAATATAAACAAACTACAAATACATATATATATTTGCTGATATAGGTTTTGTTCGTTGTTGTGAAATATAATTACGATTGGAGCGAAAAGGAGTAAGAAGAAGAAAGGAGTAAGCTGTATGAAAGTTATGAAGGAAGAAGATGAGGTAGTGCACAAGTTGCCAATACAGTGAGTCAGGACAGTATTTACATTTGAAAATGATTTGTTAGAATGTTTTAGTTTTTGAAACGTTTGGTCTCACTAATGTAGGTCTGAACGGCATTAAAAATCAATTCTTTTTCCGCGTCGGATATGTGTCCCCCACCAAAAAGCAAAGTGTTCAAGTTTAACGGATGAAAGCGACGAGTAGATTGAAAAAGGACATGTCGTTGGTTTTGAAATCTATTACACTTAAAAATGAAATGCTCGGCATCTTCTGTTTCATACCCACAATCGCAACTTGATGATAGTCTTAGGTGATTTATATAAAGGTCGTTGTTAAGATTGCTGCATGAATTGCGAATTCGTGCATGTAGAACAGCAAGTGATCGTGAGCCATTATCAGTATGTGAAGCGACATGAGGGACGTGCCCGATTACCCTATTTTTTTATTTTAAGCATGATGAGTATCACACGTAGCTATATCCCAATGTGCCACACGCTCTTTAACTGAGCATGCAAACCTCCTATTTTCCAGAGAGATATCTGGATTTTTGTTTTGCAAAATTGGTTGAAACATTGCCCATCATGTGCAATATAAATCTCTTACATTGCTTCTCTCTACATCATTTATACATTTCACTTTGCTTGGATAATATGCGGGCTCCAGAGCGATGAAAAAGACATATTTACAGATATCGTCGGTGCATACTCTTTTTTTTCCCTACTATAAATTTCTATGTTATTACTCCAACCACTAAAGGTTCTGCGTATTGTTTAATCATCCTTAGGATATGTTGTCTACTTTTTAGCTCACCTGAGCCGAAGTCTCAAACTGAGCTAATGTGATTGCGTTTTGTCCGTCTGTCCGTCGTCGTCATCCGTTAGTTCTTGGTTAAACAACTTCTCCTTGGACAATTTTGAAAAAATTTCACATGGATTATACTGAGGTCAAACTATTCGAGAATTATACAAATTAGGTCAATGCGTCATCCAAGATGACCGCCATTACCATATATAGTCAAAACCTTAAAAAATCTTCTTCTCAAGAACCGCTGACCAGATTTTAAATATTTTATTTTTTTTATTTATAAATGATACTCAGTTCATAGATGGCAAACTTTATATAAACGAAGGTCCTAGGGTCAAAATTGGCTGTTCCCCGGGATTTTAAAGATAGTATATAGAGATTTTACATGTTTTACATAGTCTTATATCGGGCATTTGTAAACGACATCTCCTCAGAAACCGCTTGTTATGACCAAATTTCACGTGAATGATACTGAGGTCAGTGCCTTCCAAAGTTTTACAAATTAGGTCAATGCGACATCCAAGATGACCACCATTACCATAATATATGGTCAAAACATTCTCAAGAACATATTTTGAAAGTGTTTGTTTATAAATTATCACCAAATCCTAGACTGCAAAAAGTTATACAAACGAAGTTTCTAGGGTCAAAAGTGGCTGTGCCCCTTGGTTCAAAATTGTGTGTATGGAGATTTTAAATGTTTTACATTGACTTATATAGGGCATTTGTAAACGACATCTCCTCAGAAACCGCTTTACCAATTTTGACCAAATTCCAGGTGAATGATGTCAGTGTTTTCCAAAGTTGTACAAATTAGCTCAATGCGACATCCAAGATTGCCACCATTACCGTATATGGTCAAAATCTTAAACAATCTTCTTTTCAAGAACCGCTAAACAGCTTTTGATGGTTTTTATTTATAAATGATCACCAACTCATAGGCTACAAAAGTTGCACAAACGAAGTTTCTTTTGTTTTCTTACTTAATTTTTCATTCGGTGGTTCCACTACTCCGGCCGATAAAAGGCTCTGGTTATTGTTTAACCACTCATAGGATATGTTGTCTGCTTTTTATACGCAAACTTCATAACCGCTGCTCCCAACTAAATTCCATTATGTTATTTCGCTCTTCGGGGCATTTCATTTTATTAGATACTGGGACCATATGCCGTACGACATGTGGAATACGTTAAAGAAGGATAACTCCATGTCCACCGCCATATGCATGCCATCTTCGGGATGGTTAACATTTTGTGCTGTTGATTTTATGAATATTGAGTTTTGCTCAACCCGGGGCTAGAGGGCGTGAGCGGTAGCTAGCATATTTCACTACCACTCATGAACAGTCTCAATCAAACCGAAACTGCAATATTTCGTATGTGTCGTTCTCGGCCGTTTCCAAAGGTCCATTATCATACTCTTTTTTTATAACACAGTGGCGGTGCTTGTGCAGTGTGGCGGCAGTAAAACGTCTCCCCGCGCTTACAATCAGTACTGTTATTCATTCGATCTTTGGAGGTCGCTGAGCCCGATACTTATAGTTAGTTATCGGTGGTACATTTTCAATTTCTTTTGTTTTCTTACTTAATTTTTCATTCGGTGGTTCCACTACTCCGGCCGATAAAAGGCTCTGGGTATTGTTTAACCACTCATTGGATATATTGTCTGCTTTTTATACGCAGGCTTCATAACCGCTGCTCCCGACTAAATTCCATTATGTTTATTTCGCTCTTCGGGGCATTTCATTTTATTAGATACTGGGACCATACGCCGTACGACATGGGGAATACGTTAAAGAAAAATAACTCCATGTCCACCGCCATATGCATGCCATCTTCGGGATGGTTAACATTTTGTGCTGTTGATTTTATGAAAATTGAGTTCTACTCAACCCGGGGCTAGAGGGCGTTAGCGGTAGCTATCATATTTCACTACCACTCATGAACAGTCTCAATCAAACCGAGACTGAAATATTTCGTATGTGTCGTGCTCGGCCGTTTCCAAAAGTCCATTATCATACTGTTTTTTTTTTTCCTAGGGTCAAAAGTGGCTGTGCCCCGGGGTTCCAAAGTTTGTACATGGAGATTTTACATGTTTTTACATAAATTTAAGTAGGTAATTTAAAGAATTATCTCATCTGAAAGCACAAGATGTAAGTCTCTCATATATTGTATGTAGCATTAGCGTATGGTCCTCTACATGATTTGTTCAAATGGGGACCCAGGGGTCAAATCTTGCCCCGCCCCGGGGGTCACCGTTTTGACAAAGAATAGTATAGGAAAATCTATAAAAAAATTCTTATTATCCAAAACCGCTAGGTCAGTATTGACCAAACTGCACATGGATGATACTGAGGTCAATGTCTTTCAAAGTCATTGGTCGCCATTACCATATATGGTCAAAACCTTAAAAAAATCTCAAGAACGCTGAACGGATTTTGACAGTTTTTATTTATAAATGATCGCCAACTCCTAGACTACAAAAGTTGTACAAATGAAGTTTCTAGTGTAAACAATGGCTGTGCCCCAAGGTTCTAAAGTTTGTATGTGGATATTTTACATGTTTTAAATACTTATATAAGGAATTTAAAAAATCTTCTTCTCTAAAAGCAAAACACATAGATTTCTCCTATATTTTCTTTAGCATTAGCTTATGGTCCTCTAAGTTTGTTCAAATTGTGACTCTGTGGTCAAATCTTGCCCCGCACAGGTGGTCACAGTTTTACATGGAATTTTTTTAAATGTTATTCTCGAAAACTGCTTGTTCACCTTTGACTAAACTTCAGACGGATGATTCTTAGGTCAATGATTTTCAAATTTGTAAAAAATAGGGCAACGCCACATCCAAGATGGCTGCCGGTGAATGGTGGTTTTGGTTAGGGTAAACATCATATCAGAAACTGCACGGCCAATTTTGACCAAATTTCACACGGATGATTCTGAGGTCGATGCCTTTCGAAATTATACAAATTAGATCAATGCATTATCCAAGATGGTCAGAACTTTTAAAAGCTTCTTCTTATGAACCACACAATAGATTTCGACAGTTTTTGTTTATATATGATCGCCAACTCGTATACTATAAAATTTATACAATTGAAGTTTCTAGTGTAAACTATGGCTGCGCCCCGGGGTTTCCTGTCCGTCCATTTCCATACAAACATTCTCTGTAAATACGAAGAACCAAGTTTTGCAACTTTACCTTATGTCGTACAAAGTTTTCTATCTAATAATCAATTGCCCTTGTTAACTACTTTTTCCATTTGGACCTCTTGTTTCGTTTAGTCTTTTGTCTGTTATTTGTGATAAGCAGGCTTCATAACCTCTGCTCTCAACAAAACTCCGTTTGTTTATTTTGCCCATTGTTTTCTCGTTTAGGCCAAAGTGTTTTGTTAGAAACGGGGACCATACGCCGCTGACCATGGAGAAATATACCCCCATTGAATGTTCCATGTTCACCGTCATATGCGTACCATCTTCTGAATGGCAAAAATTGGTGTACTATTGAAATTTTAAACATTGATTTATTCTCAACCGAGGGCAATAGGGCGTGAACGGTAGCTAGCATTTTTACAACCGTTCATGTACATTCTCAGTTATACCGAGCCTACACTATTGTTTATATTTATCGTGTTCGGCTATTTCCAAATTCCCCCTTCATACTCATTTTATACTATTGTTTGGGGCACATATTTCATTCAAAGCATTGTCAACATTTACATAATCAATTCTGACAATACTTGCCTTAGGTATATAATATATCATTAGAAATGAAATCTTTAGTAGTCAACGAAAGAAAAACTTAAATTTAAAGATCAGTTCATAAACTAATAGTTTACCGCCAAACTACTTTTGGATAGAGCTTTACCTTTAACCTATTTATTGTTCCTGGGGCAGCAACAATCCAGAAAAACTTAAATAACTCTTAGAAGTATTTTCTAAATGAAGCAGCCTAGTGCATATATACGTTACTGAAAGTGCAATATGCTGACTAAAAGATTTGCCTGCTGCCGTCATATTGATTTGGATTTTGTTTAATTTGCCCTTTATTCAGATACATGCATCAATAGCCTTTAAATGTTAACGATTTTTTTTAAACTTTTTTTTCACATAATATTTAAATAAATTTTAATGAGACAAAATATAAATTTATTTTAATACCAAGCACAAAACTTTCATATCTGTATTCAAAAAAAAATCATTCAATAGAGGTTTAAATGAAAACGGATACAAAATTTAACCATTGTAAATTCACAACATTAATTTGTAAATTAATAATAACGCCTCCAAGAGTAGATACATAATTCGAACCGACACCACTTAATGTTTAAATTCACGTTCTGGGAATTATATCTTGCTTTTGGGATTAGCCAACAAAAAAGTTAGAAATTGATCTTAATTAGTAACTAAATACAAGTCACAAACTCAATATGTAATAGCATGATAGGAAGAGAATAAAGAACGCTATAAAAGTTAAATGAAAACAAAATCCGGTTTAGACCAACAATTGCTAATTTCATTTTGAGTTCATATCAACACTAACATTAACATATCAGCCAACAGGTCTACAATTAATACTTATAAAGACATTTTATTTGTTTATTTGTATGGTGTTTTACGTTTTTTCAGCACATGTAAAGAAATATAAAAAGATCGGACAGGGAAAGTAGCATTCAAGGAGGACAGTCAACCACAAAACACAGAAACAAACACGCAAACAGACAAACAAGAAGTCAAAAGTAATAATAATGCAAACGACATCACAAACATAAACGGGTTGACAATAGGGCTACCACCTTGGGACGGTCAGTGGCAAAGTAGGCCACTTGGGGTTTAAACCGGTTTTAGGGTGCACCAAACCTCACACTTACCCTACTATCATTCCATTAAAACAGGACAGTGTAGATAAAGAAATCCCCACCATGATCGAATCTCTAACCAACAAGGCAGCATTAATATAATACAAAAAAACAATAGCCTAGAAAGCCACAAAGAATGTACTCAATGACTTGGCAGAAGCCAGAGCAACACGTGCAGGCCGTCATTTACGTACGTTTAAATTTCATTCTTTTTTAAATAGAAGGAAAATAATCTCTGACAACTTTAATTGACTTCACGGCAAAAATGTGTCGACAAAGCGCTCGGTTCAGGCATGTCTTCGCTTCATTACTTTCTTCATAACTTGTGTTATCTAAAGTGCACATTACATAATGAGCTTTCCTCTGTCGCCAACGGTATTTCGATTCATCCAGTACTTTCTGCGATTAACCCTTCCAAATGTTCAGGGTCATGTACGCTTTCTTTTATTTCCATTACTTGGGAGGGATAATCTAAGAAAAGTATATATATATATATGGAATTATGCATTAATCGAAACACCCATTTGACAATGCCCACTTTATAGGGATATGTGGTCTTTACTGAAACAATAAGTTAAATATATAGAAAGTATAATGCTAGTGTTGACTTGGTCACTGTAGAGCAAGATACTGTGTATCTTTACTCGCAATAGTAATGACCGTTTTTCGCTCTTTAAAATGTACCTCATGGAATATGATAGGTATGATGTCTAGTAGTACGTACCTATGCAAATCTCTAAACTGTAATTTTATAGATGTATGTGGTGTGCCCGAGCACTGGCTATCCAATACAAATTTACATTTTATAGAAATCATAGATAATAACTATAAAACAAATGCTGTATCAGATCGCGACTTTCAGAGTGGTAAGAATATACGTTGTCCTTATGTGGCACATTAGACATGATAGATACGTGACACCACTGGCAATTGACGACGACAGAATAGTAGGAATACAATTACAGATTACACCCGAACAGTTCATATATACTTTTCAAGTGTATTTACCTTGCAGTAAATATTCTATTGATTGAAAGATACATAAATTATCTAGATACATTATATAACTTGTGGATTCTTTACTGATTTTCATGAGTGACTTTAATGCGAACTGCTTGGGTAGTAAATCGATTAATAGTAGGGAGAGGTACTTAAAACCGTTTTATCTGACACTAATTTAATAGCTGCGAATACCTTAGACGTATGCACTGGGGCGAAGTCTGCCTTTGTATCGTAGGATGAATACAGTAGCGAAGTACAATAGTAATTGTAGACGAGGAATAAGCCAGTTACATGCATTATAAATGTACCCACTTTTGGTGAGAATTGTTACTCAATTATTTTCCCCATAGACACCAATGTTAAAGTGTCACATATTAATGATTTTCTGCAAATTCAACTCAAGTATGGATAATACAGCAGTGTAATGTTCATATAGAAACTAAATTTCCACTTGAAAAATCACCAGAAAAGATGGGGTCACAAGACATGTAAGAAAGTTCTTGTTTGTTTACTAAACAGGTCAAGGGTACAGCAGTTTTCATTGATTGACTGTTTTCATTGCTCACAAAAATGTTCATCAGTGATCCAGTAAATCTTATTAATACGCTTCTTATACATACAACCACAAAATCGAACAGGAATGGGCAGATTTCCCCTACGTATAATGTCCGTTTTCATCAAAAAAGGAGGGATTTTTTTTATTATAGGAACTACATTCGACTACACCTCGGAGGCTTACATATAATTAATGATTTGTCTATGGTTTACGGTATCAAATGGCGGAAGATGTAAACAATTATCAGGAAATGCTAAATAATACCGACAAGATAGAAATAGATAAAACGACAGAAAAAGACAAAAGTGACCTTTGGAAACTAGTGCACTCTCGTAGAAATCGATCAAATTCGAAAATGGGGACTGACATTAAATTTAATGGGGTTGTTTATCGAGACATAACTAATAGAACTGAGCAATGGAAACAGTACTTCAACCAATTGTATACTCTGTGCTCAAACGCGATGTATGATGATAATGGAAAAACTTAATTTGTCATCTACTCACACGCATGACGTTATCAATGTAACTCCAGAAGAAGTAAATACGTTGTTAATGCTTTACAAGCGTGGTAAAGCCTGTGGCATAGTCAATGTTTATTATGAACATTACATATATGGCGGGTCAGGCTTGAGAAATGTTTTATCTAATCTATATTCAGCCTAAATTACATTCCCTCCGATATGAATAAGGGGATTATAACCGTATTACACAAAGACGGGAGAAAGCGAAAAGATGACCCCAGATAATTATAGAGCGATCACGCTTACTCGAACGACTTTGAACAAGTATCTATATCTAAAAGTTTATCAAGACAAAGCCCACTACAATATGGGTTTCAGGAGCAACTAGGGTATATGATGGCATCATGTTTACTTAAAGAATGTATTCTTTAATGCAAGGAAAACAAGAGTAAAGTATGAATTGGACTCATGGACGCCCGTAAAGCGTTTGCTCCTTAAATTGTTTGAGACCGAAATTGATGACATCTTTTTAGCGTTTGGTATTCGTATTGGTAAATATATGATCATAAGCGAATCTATTCATGAGTGTAATACCAGTGGTACCTTTTTAAGTCTGATAAATAGCGGCATTCACGCGCATGGGCTCAATCCGTCAACATCCTTCATAATTTACAACAAAATCGTGCTGTCACAAGCGTTGTATGGCTGTGAACTGCGGAATTCACTAACACCTTCCAATGTGTTTGAATTGGAGAGGTCGCACAAATTCTGTATAAAATATATTCAACAAGAGCATCAAGAATTGCAGGGCAATCCATAGTCACCCAACGGCCCAGACAAACATTTCCCAGACATTTTCTATGATGGTGGTCAAAGATCAAGGTCAAGTTCACAATGACTTTATTTTGGTATGCGACACATCGCTATCCCAAGATGTATTCACATACCACCAAGTTTGGTGTCTCTAAGTGTTATAGTATTGAAAATACAGTCAGACAAGCATGTTCTATGACAGAGGTCACAGCTCAAGGTCTCAATGACCTTATTTTGTACGCGACACACCGTTATCCCAAGATGTCTTCACATACCAAGTTTGGTATCTCTAAGTGTTATAGTACTGTAAATACGGTCCGGACAAGCATTTTCTGTGATAGAGGTCGCAGGTCAAGGTCACAATGACCTTATTTTGGAACACGACACATCGCTATCCCAAGATGTATTCACATACCAAGTTTGGTATCTCTAAGTGTTATAGTATTGAAAATACGGTCCGGACAAGCATTTCTATAACAGTGGTCACAGGTCAAGGTCACTGTGACCTTATTTTGATATGCGACACACCGCTTTCCCAAGATGAATCCACATCCCAAGTTTGGTATCTCTAAGTGTTACAGTATTGAAAATAAGGTCAGGACAAGCATTTTCTATGACAGAGGTAACAGGTCAAGTTCAAGGTCACAATGACCTTCTTTTGGTACGTGACAAACCGCTATCCCAATATGTATTCACATACCAAGTGTGGTATATCTTATATGTTATAGTATTAAAAATACGGTTCGGACAAGCATTTTTTATGACAGAGGTCACAGATCAATGTCAAGGTCGGATTGACCTTATTTTGGTACGCGACACACCGCTATCCCAATATGTATCCACATACCAAGTTTGGTATCTCTAAGTGTTATAGTATAGAAAATACGATCCGGATAAGCATTTTCTATGAAAAAGGTCACAGGGCAAGGTCATAATGACCTTATTTTGGTACGGACACACCGCTATCCCAAGATGTATTCACATACCCAGTTTGGTATCTCTAAGTGTTATAGTATTGAAAATACGGTCCGGACAAGCATTTTCTATGCATTTTATATGCCAGAGGTCACAGGTCAAGGTCAAGGTCACAATGACCTTATTTTGGTACGCGACACGCCGCTATCCTAAGATGTATTCGCATACCAAGTTTGGTATCACTAAGTGTTATAGTATTGAAAAAACGGTCCAGACAAGCATTTTCTATGATAGAGGTCACAGGTCAAGGTGAAGGTCACAGTGACCTTATTTTGGTTGCTATCCCAAGATGTATCCACACACCAAGTTTGGTGTCTCAAAGTCTTATAGTATTGAAAATATAGCCCGGACAAGCATTTCGGAAAGACGGACGGACGGACGGACGGACTGGGTGCAAACCTATAGTCCCTCCGTTGAAACCGTTATTGATTCTAAAAAAAGTCAATTCTTTAGTAAATTGTGTAGATTACCTAATACATATCTCGCGAAACAGATATTTACAAATAGATTGATGAGTTCCTAAAATAATGACAATCAAGTGTTAGGTTGTATTCCAGATATACACAGACTACTTACAAATATAATATTTATTATTTACTAGAGAGTTTTGTAGCAACGGCTAATACTCCGTCGAAGTATTCATGGAAACACCTGTATACAATCTAGAATTGAACCAAAGGCTTTCAAGAGTAAACCTATACCATGTGAATGTATATTTAATAAGTCCGGACCGTGTGATAATTGGAAATTCAGCAGAGAAAGTCCGGAATTAAAGTTCTCCGGCCATGTTTTGTTTCATGAACATAGTTATGTCTATTTAAATCGAAATCAATACACAACAATAGATATTTACAATTCACACATTGAAATATCTGTGAAAAACGAGAATAAGATTTTAGTTGATGACGTACACAACTTTGAACAGGTAAATTAATCCACAGGTAAATGTATTTATCAATTATCGAGCAATAATTGTGCAGCTATACAATTCAGAGTTACCTCATTTCCCCATGCAGTCACGCAGTGGGAAAAGTAGTATTTACGTCATTCAAATAATACTTATTTTTACATACAACTTAGCAACCTCCGCGCAGTGATATTGTAGCTAATAATCCGTGTCACCACACTAATCACGTGACGATAGCTGACGCCATGTGATTATAAAAAATGGCGATACACTAGGTAATGCTTGGTACAGCAAACTCTTGCCGTAACCAACAGACAGTTGAGAATAACATCGATCTTCACCTTCGAGAAGATGTTGAAAACATTCAAAATGTTTTGGCTTGGGTGTAATCTCTTCATTAAATTTACGCACAGCTTCTGTAATGTTCTCAACAGAATACATGTTTGTTTACACGTTCTGTAACAGTAACTGGTGTGCATATTTGCTAAACTTGATTTTTTGTATATAAATAAATTATTTCCGTACCCATATAACGTTTTTCACACTATTTTTCTATATTATGAACAAAGCAAGTTAAAATATTCGCCTAAAACATATTTAACCAAAAAATTAAACTTAGCTGGATTTCAGCTATAAATGTGTGTGGTAGCAGTGATTACTGAAACAGAAAGGGGAAGTAACCACTGCGAGGAGTTTGACAACTTAGTAGCGGTTTTAAATATATGTTTCATTCCGGAACTATCAAGAAATGTTCATATGATGTTTAAGAGTTAAATTTGTTAATTGATAATACTACAAAAAGGGTGGCCACTCATCTTTAAGTTCAATCATATACCATGTGAATGTATATTTGATAAGTGCGCGGACCGTGTGATATTTGGTAATTCAGTAGAGAAAGTCCGGATTTAAAGAAACTATGTTATACTGCAATATCCGTACTTGGAAAACTGATCTCTTTCAGTCGCTCTGATAAGTGTCCGATGTGTAACTTGTTAGTAGAAAACTTACTATTATATATTTTGCATTACTGTTCAGTTAATGCTTCCGAGAGACAAAAACTATGGAATGCAATAATAGAACTTAATGGATTAAAACTTTACAATGAGTCCATCCTTAATGGTCCTCAGGATCAGATATCAGATAGTATTATCAAGATTCAAATACGTTTCAACAATTGAAACTAAACGTGCCAACATGTTGGAAATTATTGCAAAAATGGTTCGCACTATTTTTAATTATACATAGATTATAATTACTATTTGTGCGAGTGATTAACTGCGCGTGATAAGTTGTAAGCAAGTAACTTTTATTTATTAGAGTGACATGTGTAAACAAATATACAGTTACATAGTATTTATAATCAGATAATTAATACACCCGGTCCTACGGGACTATAAATTATGAAATCAACAAAACGTGATTATATTACCAAATGTAAATGTATATGTCATGGTTGTAAAATGTATATATCATGTTTGTAAAATTATGTACGTATTATTAATCATTATGATAAAAAGCATATTGACCATTTTACTTAGAAAGGTTTATTGGTAATATGGACCGTCAGTACTGGGACTGCGTGTCTTGTAGTTTGACTGTCAGTGAAGTGTTTCATTTACTGGTTAAAACTTGAGTAGTATAGTCAACAGAGTTCGCTTACATCTGCAGCCTGCAGCCGGGCAAGGGGCAACTTCAGGTCGTGGGATTTACCCACCCACGCATTCTTTTATTTTCCGGCGACTCATCATGGTAGTGAGGGATTCGGGCGCCTAAAACATATATATATATATAAACGTGGACACGTTAACGGATTTGATGAGCCTTTAAAAAAGGTAAAAATAGGGGTGGCACGAATACGAAAACGCACCGAATTTTCGACCTCAATATGAAGTATGGTTATTTGGATGTACCCCTAATATGTAATGAACCGGAAGAACCCGTAGGAGTCGTAGAAGTAGATCATGAAAAGTAGGTCATCAACTTTCGATTCCGAACCTAGGCAAAAAAACGCGCACATTTCGAAAAACAATATGGTGACAATATGGTGACCGAAAGTGACGTCCTCAATTTTTCAAATTCTTCCTAGCGCCTCGAAACCGGTATCATAGGACAGCTCTCGACGAGTTGATTCCAAATATATATACACGTAAACGTATATCTTTTATCTTAACGGGAGTAGTATGATTTAGGACTTAGATGATTTAAAATCAGTCCAAGTCCGGAAGCGGAGAATGGATAAACTGGAAATGAGACCGGTTTTGGTAGGTATCGCCCACATTTCTGGAC